>WSYH01019510.1:0-10041 GCA_036426205.1 Ascaphus truei | reverse complement strand
TATATATATATATATATATGTTACATATTGTATGAACACACTTGATTACCATCTAATCCCCACTCATATTGTTATCACATTAGGTTAGCGCTACTCTTTTTTGTGTTTATGTTTGATATATTTATACAGGGCCGCCAAAAGGGTGGGTCTGCCGGGGTTGGCGTCCCGGGCCCGGTGAGTCGGGTGGGCCCGGCCGGCACTGCAAGTTGGGCCCGACCTCTGGCCAGGACCATCTGCCGGTTCTCTCGCGGCTGGGCCCCGGCTCTACCTTAGCAGCAGCCTGCATGACTCTATCCCTCTGTCCCACGCCGACTGGCCTCTCTGACGTCAGCGCCCTCTGCTTCCGGCATGTTACGGCATGAGAGGGAGGCCTGTCGGAAGCTCGGCGTGGGACAGATGGATAGAGGCATGCAGGCTGCAGCTGAGGGGAGAGTCGGGTCCGGCCTCGAGATCACCGTCAGCTGGGCCTGGCCAGAGGTCGAGCCCAACTTGCAGTGCCGGCCGCCGAGCCCCCACATCCACTGGATCCCGTCTGATCCCGTATGTATTGTGGAAGTCTTTTTAATATGTATGGGGGGTCTTTTTAATATGTATGTGGGGTCTTTTTAATATGTATGGGGGGGGTGGGAGTCTTTTAATATGTATGGGGAGTCTTTAATTGATTGGGGGTGGGAGTCTTTTATAATGGTAGGGGGTCTTTTTAAATGTATTGGGCGGGGTGGAGTCTTGTTAATATGTATGGGGTCTTTTTAAAGTATGTATGGGGGGTCTTTTTTATATGTATTGGGGGTTGGGGGTCTTTTTATATGTATTGGGGGGTTTGGGGGTATTTTTATATGTATTGGGGAGCTTGGGGGAAATTGTATATGTATTGGGGGCTTGGGGAAAATATTATATGTATTGGGGAGCTTGGGGGAAGTTTTATATGTATTTTGCGCTTGGGGGGAGTTGTATATGTATTGGGGGCTTGGGGGTATTTTTATATGTATTCGGGGCTTGGGGGTATTTTAATATGTATTGGGGGCTTTGGAAATTTGTATATGTATTGGGGGGTTTGGGGGTATTTTTATATGTATTGGGGGGCTTTGGAAATTTGTATATGTATTGGGGGGTTTGGGGTATGTTTATATGTATTGGGGGGCCTGGGGGAAGTTTTATATGTATTGGAGGGGCTTGGGTAAAGTTTTATATGTATTGGGGGCTTGGGATAATTTGTATATTGATTGGGGGGCTTGGGGGTATTTTTATATGTATTGGGGGAATTTTAATATGTATTCGGGGCTTGGGGGTATTTTTATATGTATTGGGGGGCTTTGGGGAATTTGTATATGGATTTGTATATGTATTGGGGGCTTGGGTGTATTTTTATATGTATTGGGGGTCTTGGGGAAAATGCTATATGTATTGGGGGGCTTGGGGGAAGTTTTATATGTATTTTGGGCTTGGGGGAAGTTGTATATGTATTGGGGGGCTTTGGGGTATTTTTATATGTATTTGGGGGCCTGGGGGAAGTTTTATATTTATTGGGGGGGCTTGGGGAATTTGTATATGAATTTGTATATGTATTGGGGGGCTTGGGGGTATTTTTATATTTATTGGAGTTTGGGAGAATTTGTATATGTATTCGGGGGCTTGGGGGAAGTTTTATATGTATTGGGGGGCTTGGGGGAAGTTTTATATGTATTGGGGGGCTTGGGGAAGTTTGATATGTATTGGGGCTGGGGGAAGTTTTATATATATTGGGGGCCTTGGGGGAAAGGGTTTTCTGCTGGGTTGGTATTTTTTTATAGTATTGGGAAGTTTTTTGTATATGATGTGTGTAGATATATATATATATATATATATATATATATATATATATATATGCATGTATGTATGTATAGGGGGGTTATATCTATTGTTTATTTATATGTATTGGGTAGATGGATTTTTTGTATGCATTTGGGAGAGGTGGGGGAGGTTGTATATATTTGGGGTGGGGGATTTTTTTTGTATGTATTTGGGGGTGGGAAGTTTTTTGCATTGGGGGTGGGAAGTTTTTTGGTATATATCTTGGGGGAATTGTGTGAGGGGGAGGGAATGCAATATTCGTAATATTAAGAGGGAATGCATGAGTGTTGGGTAATTGACGGAGGGAGAAGAAGGAGTAGGCTCGTGAGGAAAAGAGGGAGTAAGAGGGAGTAAGAGTGAGACGCAGGGGAGAGAAATACATGCAGGCGGGAGAGTGAGAGGGGGTGAGACGGAAGGGAGAGAAATACATGGGGAGAGATGGCTCGTGAGGTGTGAAATGGGGGGGGGGGGGCTCGCAATACCGCCGATGGGTGGGGGCCTGTGTAAAATGTTTGTCATATATATACAAAACTTTCTTTTCTCTCTCTCCTCTTTCCTCACTCAATCTCACTCTCCATTCATTCTCGGTATATCAGGTTCCCTGCCTGAGCTGTGCTGAGCTGTTCAGGACCCTGGACAGAGCCTCTCTGCTTTTCCTCAACTTTTGATTGCCTTGATGCAGCAAACAAATGTTTAATGTCAGTCCCCAAAGAGCCCCTGAAACATCCCATAATCTACAGCTGCCCATGTCTCTGAGTCAGGATGTGGGGATGGGGAGGGGGAGAGGGGGGGGGTGAATGAACTGGGCAATGTATTGTGTGGAAATAAGCAACTCATTCATCTAATTAATATTACAAATTATTATTATTATTATCAGTTGCAGATGTAAATAACCCCAACATAATTACAGTGGGAGATACTTTTTTTTTTTTGTTACTTAAATTTTTTATTGATACTTTTTTTATTGGACTAATCAAATATACACAAGACTGTATATTAACATTTATATATAAAACACACAAATGAAAAGGACAAAGACAATCCCCTTAGTAGCACTCTAAATTACACCTTAAATAATCTACAAATAAAGATTATATTAAAAGAACCAGATGCTCTGCCGAGTCAGAAAAATGAACAAGGTTTTATTGAAATTACAGCAAGACACACTAACTTAAAAACATAAATATACTAAAGAAAGCCTGAAAAAAATATTTATATATCAAAAATATATAGAAAAAGACTACTAATCAAAAAAAATATAATGGTTGCCAGCCAGGCTTGGACAACCCCGGTATGGGCCTTATCTTGGGAGATTAAATGCTGGGTCGATGATAAACTCTCAATTGTGTCAAGACCTCACCCAACAATAATGCCTGCTGGGCTTCATACAACTGTTTTTTCTTCTACCACCTAGAATGCACACACTTGATCTTGTTCCCAGACCAGTTTAGAAATCTCTGACCTACAAATGACCCAGTAGCCTGGTCAGCCACCACTCAATTTTTGTCCTCAATCCCAGCTCTCACACCACCCCTCCCCCCCCTTTCCAAAATAGGCCTCTCCCGGGAGGTGATCAGGTGTAACCTTGAGGGGTGTGACTACTCCCTCAGGGCCTGATGTCAAACCTGGATTGCTCCAACATTATAATGCCTGCGTGGATCCCTGTGCTCTTGTCCTTACTACAATAGAGATGGATACTATCACTGCTGTTCGCATGACGGTCCCTCGCCTCACAACCACCATACCCCATGTTTGACAGGCCGTTAGGGATTTAAATAATAGGTCGCAGGATGGATTGCGCGATGGCGGAAACTTATTGACCACATCTCAAAATACCAGTCCACAATTACTCAGTAAGAAGTCAGAGTTCCTGTCACGTGGATCAAGAACCAGCTCATCTTTTCCGTACCGTGGAGAGGATCTGCAAACCAGCGCGTCTGCGGCCTGGTGAAGCCTTTTTATGTGTCCCGCTGATGATTTTCGCTCTATTCTTCTCTTATAAAGTACCTCCCCGGCTGGGGTCCCGCTTTGCGCTATCAAATTGGCATTCGTCCCTGTGAACCACTTCCAGTCCGCCCTCCATCTGTTGACAATCAGCTTACAGATTGCCCCACTATTTGAGCGCATCGTCCTGGTGACTACTCTCTGTTCTAATACAATGTTGTATACAGAATTGTGTATGGAGCTGGCGCTTCTTTTCTTTCTTTGTTTTTGTAGGTATCCAGTGATCAGGTTAGATACACCAGAAGCACAGCCACTCCATAACAGACTGTCTTCTGATCTGACCTTTCGTCATACATTTTTTTATTGGACTGTTGATATATTTATATTCACTTCTACCACTACCATGCTATTATTATTAAAATTATTATTATTAACATCTATTCTATATATAGTCTATATATTATATATTATATATATATATAATATATACTTATAATTATCGATATAGATATATATAATAATATAATATATATATATTATATATATATATGTTACATATTGTATGAACCACTTGATTACCATCTAATCCCACTCATATTGTCCACATTAGGTTAGCGCTACTTCTTTTTTGTGTTTATGTTTTGATATATTTATAACGGGGCCGCCAAAATGGGTGTCCGCCGGGGTTGGCGTCCGGGCCCGGTGAGTCGGTGGGCCCCGGCCGGCTGCAAGTTGGGCCCGACCTCTGGCCAGACCATTCCCGGTTCTCTCCGCGCTGGGCCCCCGGCTCTACCTTAGCAGCAGCCTGCATGACTCTATCCCTCTGTCCCAACGCCGACTGGCCTCTCTGACGTCAGCGCCCTCTGCTTCCGGCATGTTACGGCATGAGAGGGAGGCCTGTCGGAAGCTCGGCGTGGACAAGATGATCAGAGGCATGCAGGCTGCACTGAGGGAGAGTCGGGTCCCGGCTCGAGATCACCGGCAGCTGGGCCTGGCCAGATGAGCCAACTTGCAGTGCCGGCCGCCGAGCCCCCACATCCACTTGATCCCGTCTGATCCCGTATGTTTGTGGAACGTTTAGTATGTTAATGGGGGTCTTTTTAATATGTATGTTGGGTCTTTTTAATATGTTGGGGGGTCTTTTAATATGTATTGGGGGGTGGGAGTCTTTTAATATGTATGGGGAGTCTTTTTAATATGTATTGGGGGGTGGGAGTCTTTTTAATATGTATGGGGGGTCTTTTTAATATGTATTGGGGGGTGGGAGTCTTTTTAATATGTATGGGGGTCTTTTTAATATGTATGGGGGGTCTTTTTTATATGTATTGGGGGTTGGGGGTCTTTTTATATGTATTGGGGGTTTGGGGGTATTTTTATATGTATTGGGGAGCCCTTGGGGGAAATTGTATATGTATTGGGGGCTTGGGGAAAATATAGTATGTTTGGAGCTTGGGGGAAGTTTTATATGTATTTTGCGCTTGGGGGGAGTTGTATATGTATTGGGGGCTTGGGGGTATTTTTATATGTATTCGGGGCTTGGGGGTATTTTAATATGTATTGGGGGCTTTGGAAATTTGTATAGTATGTATTGGGTTGGGGGGTATTTGTATATGTATTGGGGGGTGGTCTTTGGATGTGTATTGTATTGGGGGGTTGGGGTATTTTGTTTGGGGGCCTGGGTGGAAGTTTATATTGTATTGGAGGGGCTTGGGTAAGTTTTAGTATTGCGGGCTTGGGATAATTTGTTATTTGATTGGGGGCTTGTGGGTATTTTTATATTCTAGGGGGAATTTTAATATGGATTCGGGGCTTGGGGTATTTTTATATGTATTTGGGGGGCTTTGGGGAATTTGTATATGGATTTGTATATGTATTGGGGGCTTGGGTGGTATTTTTATATGTCATTGGGGTCTCTTGGGGACCCTGCTATATCGTATTGGGGGGCTTGGGGGAAGTTTTTATATGTATTTGGGCTTGGGGGGTTGTATTTTATTGGGGGGCTTTGGGTATTGTTTATATTAATTTGGGGCCCCTGGGGAAGTTTTATATTTATTGGGGGGGCTTGGGGAATTTGTATATGATTTTGTATATGTATTGGGGGGCTTGGGGTAGTTTTTATATTTATTGGAGTTTGGGAGACTTGTTTGGGATAGTTTCTTGGGGCTGTTGGGGTCTTTTTAATACTTTACTTGGATTTTGGGTAGCATTCTGTTAGTTCGGTGGCGGGAATTTTTATGTATGGGGTGGCCTGGTGGGGAACGTATAGAGGCTTGGGGGAAGTATACTCGATGGCCCCTGTGGAACTTTATATAAGTTGTGAGCGCTTCCACGCTTTGCCATAGCGATGTGGAGGGCGTTATCCGTCGGGGAATTGGCGACTTTGAAAAAATCTGAGTCCGGAAATTTTTGGATGAATCAGGTCTTTCCTCTTCTCCTCCCTTCCTCCCTTCCCTACTATGCCTTCTGTTGTTCGTGGGGTTCTCTTCTTCTTCTCTGTCCTTCTGCTGCTTTTGCTGTTTGGCAGCGGAAGTTTTTATTATTTGGTTTTTTTGGTGCTGCTTTGGGGGTGAAGTTTTTTGTCAGTCTGAGGGGTTGGGAATTTTTATATATATCTTGGGGGCCTTGGTGTGAAGCTTGTAAGGGGGCGGCATATTCGTAACATTGGACAGACGGATGTTCTTATTAGTTGTGTGGATACTATGTATCTATCTAGTAAAGATACGTCCTATTGTATCTCGTATCTAGCAGGTAGATATGTAAGGGGTATTCTGTTATTAAGTAGTGGAGATCAGAATGGATTTGACGCTTATGGGCGAGAGAAATCATGCGTCGGTTATATGGGTGGGAGATTTTTTTGGTATCGGTATTAGGGGTGTCTGTTTTTTGCGAGGGAGGTGTCGTGAGATGTTTGTATCTGGAATTTTAGGGCGTAGATTGTATTAAAGGGAACGATGAGGTGGAGCTGTAGAAATGCAGCAGAAAGTGAAATGTATAACGAGTTCAATCAGCAGCGAATGGGGAGGGGAAGCGGTGAGGAGGGAATCTAGGAGAGGGCTGTGGTGAAAATGGGTGTCTGATACCGCGCGATGCTGATGGGCATAATACAACAACTGTTTCGTTGGTTTCGTCGCGCTCCTCTTTCCCGACCAAGTCGCACTCTCCATTCTTCTCGGTAAATCATGTTCCTCCTGAGCTGTGCTGAGCTTTTTCAGGACCCTGGACAGAGCCTCTCTGCTTTTCCTCAACTTTTATATGCCTTGAGCGCAACAAATGTTTAATGTCCAGTCCTCACAAAGAAGCCCTACTAAACATCCATAATCTACACTGCCCAGTCTCTGAGTCAGGATTCGTGGGATGGGGAGGGGAGAAGGGGGGTGGGTAGAACATGGGCATCTGTATGTGGGGAATTGCTGCGCTCATTGCATGGTGAATTCACGATATTACAATTATATTATTATTATCGTTGCAGGATGTAAATAACCCAACCGAATAAACAGTGGGTGGATACTTTTTTTTTTGTTACTTACATTTTTAATATGATACCTTGTTTTATGGGACTAACAAATATGACAAACACTGTATATTAACTGTTAATATATAAAACCACAAATAAAAGGACAAAGAAATATCCCCTTAGTAGCCACTCTAAATTACACCTTAAATGTTTAAATCTACAATAAAGATTAATATAAAAGACCAGATGCTCTGCCGAGTCAAAAAATGAAACAAGGTTTTATATTGAAATTACAGCCAGAACCACGTAACTAAACACATAATATACTACAGAATGCCCTGAAAAAAATATTTATATATCAAAATTATAGAAAAAGACTACCTAATCAAAAAAATCACTGTATGTGAAAACAAATAGCAGAATGTTGTCTAAATCAAATTTAAATCATAGTAATGACACAAAAAAGCTTAATGGTACAACCAATGGGCCCTACAAAATTGTATACCCCTACTGGGGCATAAAGTGCCGAATGGCGTTGGGAAAAGTATGTTATCAGTGACCGCAGTAGTAGCCAGAAAAAGTAAGATCGACCAAGGAAAAGGAAAAAAACTGCCAGGGAAAAATGAGTAAAGGGGGGAAGGTAATATAACCCTGAACATGCAATGTCCCAAAAATAAAACAGAAACGATGCACACAAAAAATCTATACCGTTATGAACATATTAGCAACAGAAGTCATCAAGTTTAAAAAAATACAGCAACACAGCTTGCATTAAATAAATAGCATATCATCACTTTTATTACGATGGGTGCCCTTACTACATTGACTACGTTTATATATATATAATATATATACTATATATCATAATTATATATATATATTGTAGGTCTTGTATTGCTATGTCTTTATTGTATATAGCGCCATTAATGGTACATTAGCGCGCTTCACGTAGTTAATTCACATCGTGGAGAGGGGGTAGTAATATAATCAAAAATAATATCAATAACAGATCATGGGAATAAGTTCTTCAACTTAAAGTAACATTAAAGGATAGAGAGCGACCTGCTCCGAGAGTCTTACAATCTAATTGGTAAGTAGGGACACGTACAGCAGTACAGTAGGAGGGGATTCTGTTAAGTGGGTGTGTCTGCAGGGGCGAGCTGATATGTCACATGTGTTCAGAATATCCAACGCCCCACCTTGCTAGTGGAGAGGCTTTCATTGTTCTTAGCAAGTGTGTCTACAGGTGGGTCCTAAAGTGGAAGAGAGGATGCTAGTCGGGTATTGGATGGGAAGGGCATTCCAGAGTGTGTGGGGCAGAAAGATGAGAATGGTGGTTTTAAGGCCAGGTAGAGGTCTTTGATACAGGGTAGACTCTTGAGTCATAGTGTGGTCTGTTTTGTTGTGCAGCGATTTAGGGCTAGGCATTGGTGTATCCTGTAGCAGATCGTACGGGGCATTGGGATGGGAACAGAAGGGGCTATTAAAGGGAAGAGATAACAATGAGGTAGAATTGAGTGTGAGATACGGATTTGATCGGAAACCAGGAGAGGGATTTCAGGAGGGGAGATGCGGAGACAGATTAGGAAAGAGTAAGAGTGAGTCCTGGTTCAGCGCGTTTAGGATAGATTGTAGGGAACAGATGTGGAAGCATGAAGGGGGGCCGGAAAGAGGGGGGGGAGGGGGGGGGGGTGGGGGGGGGGGGAGGAGGGGGGTGGGGTTTCAGTAATCGAATACGTGAGTAGAATGAGTGGCCTTAAGTCCAGAGTTTTAGCAGCGAGTAACAATGGAAAGGGCGTTTCTTTTGTGATATGCGGAGGAAAAAGCGACAGAGTTTAGAACGGTTTTGAATATGAGAGGAGAATGAGAAGGGATAGCAAGTGAACCCCTAGCGCAGCGTCTTGGTGGACGGGTGATGATCTATTTCCCAATAGCAATGTGGAAGGAGTATAGGGTCGGTTTGTGGAGGAAGTTGTACAGGAGCTCTGTTTTTTGCCATGTTAAGTTTTCAGTGAAAAGGTGACTAAAAACCCGGCACCGTATAGCATATAGCATTTAAAAATATTACTTGTGAGCACATTCACATGTCATAGACAGGTCTGCAACCCTGCTTCTCGCCATTATCACCTAGCATGCATTGGCTTAAGGGTTTTCCATGTAATGTGGGCTTGAGACAAAGGTGCATGTGCTCATATTTGCATGTCTTTCCCAGATTCCTTTGCTGCAGTGGGACACGGTATCGGGTGATAAATGTTGAAAAGCAGGGTTGATCAGACCTGTCTAAGACATGCGAATGTGCTCACAAGTCATATTTCTATATGCTATATATGTATAGTTTTAATTATATAGCGCTGTCAATCTATGTAGGCTTTAAAAAGGTGTGTGTGTGTATATATATATATATATATATATATATATATATATTATATATATAATATATATATATATATTATATTTATATATATATAATATAGACCATACGATACCGTTGCAAAACACGACACAAGGGACACCGTACCAGGTAAGTATCAAAATGTTCTATATTTGATAGAAGACACAAAAACCGACGTTTCGTCCCCCATGGGACCTCTTCTCAAGTTGGTGCGGCCACCTTGAGAAAGGTCCCCACTGGGGGACCGAACGTCATTTTTTGTGTCTTCTACAGTTAGAACATTTTTGATTTACTACCTGCGTGCTGTCCCCTTGATGTCGTTTTGCAACCGTTATTGTATGGTCTGTTATTGCTTTATGCGATAAGCACCAAAACTATTTACTTGCATAGGGTGTGCCGCTGTGGGCATTGATTCTATATA
>WSYH01019509.1:0-10043 GCA_036426205.1 Ascaphus truei | reverse complement strand
TGATATCCTACCGCTGCACCCCACCGCCCGCCCGCTGTCTTCTTATCTTCATTCACTTGCAGATTTTGGACCTGTCCTGCTGCCGCACACCCACCCGCTGTCCATCTTCAACCATCTGCAGACGTGGGACTCTCCTTCTGCCACCGCCCGCTTCATCCTCCGCTGACATGGGACCTCTCCTGGAACATGGTAAGTGAAAAAGTAATTTTCCTCGATTGCAAGGGCCAAATCGATGGTGCGTCTTACAATCGATGAAATACGGTAATTGCACACAATCCATGAATTTCAAACAAAGCAACCGCAATAAACACGGGTGCCTGGGGCAAATGGCCACGTTAATGCCGCGTGGAGTACAGCAGCGCACACAAAAACAGCGCAGTGATTTGTTCGAATAACGGCCGCTGCATCTGTATGTGCTTCTAACTTAAATTTGCATAATGTATAGCCTTGCATCATGTATAGGCTAGTGTCCCGGGCCCGCTGGCTAGGGGGGGCCCGGCGACTGGCCGGCGCTGCAAATTTCCCCCGACCTCTGGCCAGGCCCTGCTGCCAGTCGCGGCCGGGCCCCGGCTCTGAGCTGCCTGCAGGACCTTTCCTCTCTCTGTCCCACGCCGCCGAGCTTCCACTGCCGGCATGCAACGGGGCTCACATGTTTTATATGTATTGGGGAGGGTTGTTTTCTTTTATATGTATTGTTTTATTTTTTGTAATGGATTGGGCTATTTTTGAGATGTATTGGAGCCTTTTGTAGATGTATTGGGGTATTTGTTTAGATGCATTGGGGTATTTTTTTTTAGATGCACTGGGGTCTTTTTTAGATTATTTGGGTGTGTTTTATATGTATTGTTTATATATACAGCTAAACTCCGTTATAGCGCGGTCCTCGGGGGCCACCCGATCCGACCGCGCTAGAACCGGGGTCGCGCTAATTTTAAAAAAAATGGCCGCCGCGCGCCTGATCGGGAGGGAGGGAGGGAGTGAGGAGGGAAGGAAGGAAGAGGTGGCCGGAAGCCCTACACGTCCCCTAGCAACGGCGAGTCCAGCCGTAACCTGCTCCTTACCTCCCACCACCGGCATCCATTTCCTTCCCCCCACAGGCCCCCACACCTACTGGCCCTCCCCGGCATAGCCCATTCGGTCCTCCAAGTCCCAGCCTGCTACTCACTCACCCCCCCTCCTCCCGACACCCTCCTCCCGACACCCCCCCCTCGACACCCCCCTCCTCCTGATGCCAGCTCCGCTCCGATCTCAGCAGCCGACACCAAAGGTAGGGAGGGGGAGTGGGAGGTGTGGTGTAGTGTGCTGTGAGTTCTGTGAGAGTGTGTTGTGAGTGCTGTGAGAATGTGCTGTGAGAGCTGAGTGCTGTGAGAGTGTGCTGTGAGTGCTGTGTGCTGTGAGTGTGCTGTGAGTGCTTTGTGCTGTGAGAGTGTGCTGTGTGCTGTGAGAGTGTGCTGTGAGTGCTGTGTGCTGTGTGCTGTGAGAGCTGAGTGCTGTGAGAGTGTGCTGTGAGTGCTGTGTGCTGTGCTGTGTGCTGTGAGTGCTGTGTGAGCTGTGTGAGCTGTGTGCTGTGAGAGTGTGCTGTGAGAGTGTGCTGTGAGAGTGTGCTGTGAGAGTGTGGGCTGTGAGCAGTGTGCTGGAAGTGTGTGCAGTGTGCAGTGTGTGCAGTGAGTGTGTGTGCAGTGAGTGTGTGTGCAGTGAGTGTGTGCAGTAAGAGAGTGTGCAGTGAGAGTGTGTGCCGTGAGAGTGTGTGCAGTGAGAGTGTGTGCAGTGACAGTGTGTGCAGTGACAGTGTGTGCAGTGGTGCAGTGAGAGTGTGTGCAGTGTGAGTGTGTGCAGTGAAAGTGTGTGCAGTGCGTGTGTGTGCAGTGAGTCAGTGTGCAGTGAGAGTGTGTGCAGTGAGAGTATGTGCAGTGAGTGTGTGTGCAGTGAGTGTGTGCAGTGAGTGTGTGTGCAGTGAGTCAGTGTGCAGTGAGAGTGTGTGCAGTGAGAGTATGTGCAGTGAGAGTGTGTGCAGTGTGAGTGTGTGCAGTGAGAGTGTGTGCAGTTAAACTGTGTGCAGTTAGAGGGTGTGCAGTGAGTGCTGGGAGTGTGTGCAGTGAGTGATGGAAGTGTGTGCAGTGTGCTGTGAGCAGTGTGCTGTGAGCAGTGTGCAGTGAGCAGTGTGCAGTGAGAGTGTGTGCAGTGTGCAGTGAGAGTATGTGCAGTGAGAGTGTGTGCAGTGAGAGTGTGTGCAGTGAGAGTGTGTGAAGTGAGAGTGTGTGCAGTGAGAGTGTGCGCAGTGTGTGCAGTGTGTGCAGTGTGCAAAAAAATGTTTTTGTTTTTTTTTTTAAACGGGAGCCACGTGAAAACCGCGTTATAACCGATTTCATGTTATAACGGGTCGCGCTATAACGGGGTTCACCTGCATATATATATATAAATATATATACAGTTGTGTGAAAAAGAAAGTACACACTCTTTGAATTCTATGGTTTTACATATGAGGACATAATAACAATCATCTGTTCCTTAGCAGGTCTTAAAATTAGGTAAATACAACATCAGATGAACAACAACACATGACATATTACACCGTGTCATGATTTATTTAAAAAAAATAAAGCCAAAATGGAGAAGCCATTTATTAGTCTTAAACTCTGTAACATATGCAAAATAAATAGTGCAAATGGTAATAACAGTAATAGAGCGAATTATTATACAGATGTAGCAGCCATTATTGCTGTGGGACACACACATCGCGTCAGTAGGAGCAGCCACCATTCTAAATGCATTAGCCTCTCGCGAAAAAAGGACGGTGTTAATGTGCCAGCAGGTGCATTTACGCCTGCTGCGTCTGTATTAAAAAGTTAGCCCGCATTCTATGCTTCTCGATGTTCTTTTTCTTTAAGTACTGTAGCTTGAACAAAGCTATTCATATATATTTTTTTTAATTGGATTGGATTGAGGAGTGAGGTATTTCTGTGGGATCCTTGACATCCTAGGATAAACAGAAGTTATGATTTAGTGAAAGATACTTGGCTTGCACTACAGCACCAACATTGAAAAATTAAGGGTATCTCAGAGGTGGAAGAACTGGATTTATGTTAGTCATAGCTACCATTTCCATTTAGAAATTGAAAAAAAAGAGCTACAACTGTAAAAGAACTCAGTCTTTAAAAATATATATATATTTTTCAGTATATTGTATATTTAGCGTGAATTCAGCTGTAGCAAAATTTCATCTTTAACGAAAAAGTTTAGCTTATAGCTTATGTAACGGGTTTTTTGAACCGGTCTGACCCCCCCAATCTCATATTGGCCCCTTTGGTCTAACCAGTCCCCATTACGGTGTAGTGTCTGGTGGTGCACCTGTTGGCAACAGGACTCCTGAGTCTCCCGCATGATGTTGTGTTGGGGATTGACAACCCAGACAGGCAGCTGAGGTAGTGGGCTTGAGTCCTACCTAGATCCAGTGCAGCGCCTCCACCTCATCAGGATCCCGGCGTCCGCTTGGGGATGAGTCTGATGAGGAACTCCTCTGTGGTGCAGCCCCCTGTGTAATCACTCCACACTTACACACGAGGGTTTCTTTTATCAGAGTCATCTTTATTGGTACGGTGGGCCAACAGCCCTCCACAATGGGTGTAATTAGCCCTCCATTGTTCACCGTACTTCCCTTTGAAAGGTATGGTCCTCCTAATGTAGGGATTCCCTATCCCCGTAGGGATACTTGACCTGTGCCAGGTCCCTGGTCACAGCCTCATTAGTCCTTTTAGTATACTAACTCCGAACTCTTAATCTCCAGAAGAACCTAGACTAACCCAATCCCTCTTTGCAACAACTAACTTTTGATCAGTGCTGTGCCTTATGTATCCTCTGGGGGCTGACACAATTCTGACATCACCAACCAGGGAGTCAGAGCCTGTGATCACTCCCATCCATACATAGTGCACCTCACCAGGGTGTGAGGGCAAACCTCCATAATTACTGTTGGCATGCCCATAACTTAGCAGGCCTTACTGTCAGCAGGAGAGATGACTGCAACCATTTTACAGCATGGTTACATTCTCCCCCTGGTGAATCCCACGTCCCCGGCTGGGACCTAAATTTGAACAACTTTCGTCAGGAAGCACTGTAAAATCGAACATTGCACACATAATTAGTAACAAGTATTTCACAGTAACAAGGCACCAGACAAGTCCTGACCAGCAGCCACTAGCCTGCGCAATGTTAACCCGTACCTCCAAATAGTAGTGCCGTGGATCAGGTTTCTTTACCTCCCGACCCCCCATGTCCAAAACCGTCACATGGTAGCTACGCGGCAACCCCCTCTCAGGCCTGTATACTACCCTGTGTTTGTATACATTTCTCCCAATACTCCAAACCCTTATCAGGTGCTCGATCCTTTCCTCTGCCTTACTACCCGTAATGGCACCCCCTTTGTTGACCATGTACTCCTCTATGGTCTCCCTTAACCACCGGTCCCTATTATCCTCAATCTCCTGCATGAGGGGTTCAGGAACGTACGGGTACTCCAACCCATGGGAGTACTTGTATTTTGCAACGATCGCCCTTTCAGCCCTACTACTCCTAGTTAGGTTGGCGTTCCCTGCTCTCCCTGGTAACACCCATGATAGGGGCTCATCGGGGTCTACTGGGTCTGATAGGATGTCAGGACCCATGGGTTCTATTTCATTTCTGCCTATCATGAACCACCTGTATTGCAGCGCCTTTTTCCTCTCTGCGGGCGTGAACTCCCCTTTAGCCCACCAATAATCTACAATGTCATCTTTTTGTAACACGAACCGCGTGCGGTCCATCCAGCCCACGTACCCCTCAAATAAGGGCGCCCAACAATGGGTCTCCCTAGGCTTCTCGTCCCACTCTTGAGAGTCTCCCTCTTCTGTGCCTCCCCAGGAGCATACCCCAGAGGTCCCTGCAGAACGGGGCCGAGACCACCTCTCATGTTTTGAGGCCTCCCCAGCAGGTATATCCGCCTCTTCAGACACCCACCGGGACTTGGATACTTGTCCCAATTGTCCTCCTCCCCGGGAGCCCTCCCCGGAATCAAAGCTACTCAGTCTTTCCCCAGTCCGGTTCTCCCCAACCCCCAAAGATCCTTCCGACACCCCCAAACTGGATGATGATCCCCGGGAACAGGTGACGGGGACAGGGGCATTATCTAGGGCGTGGGGTTGGGTGTAGGGATAGGCAGTCGGCAGCCGCGGGGTTCCGACCCGTTCGCCTTGGTTAGATTGTCCCGTACCACTGGACAATGGTATCGCCGACTGCGTCTCAACCTTCTCCGGTCTCCGCTTACTCCGGTTCTTCTTAGTTGATCGGGAACCACCCGATCGCTGAGGCGCGTGTCCTTTACTTCCGCTGGTTCCGCCACCTCTGCCGGAAACGCTGTCATCACTGGAGTCGGAAGTGCCGCCATCTTGGGATGGACCCCCATGCGGGATCTCTTCCTCCACAATCAGATCCGGAAGTCCTTCTGCGTCCACGTGCGCTGTCCTGGCCTGGCATGGCCTCTCCTCCTCTAGCGGTGGTATCGGAGCCTGGCAAGGACAAGGGCTACCCTTACCAGTCCGCAGGTTGGGCGTGGATCGCCCGTTGCCACTGGACCCGCCGGTCCCGAGAACAGCTGGGCTCCGCCTCTCCGGTTTCGGCTCCACCGGGGACACCCGACTCCGTCCACTGTCACTTCCGGTAAGTGGCCTATTGATCCCATTACCTCCACCGGACACCGCCACCGGCCAGACCAAGGTACTAGTCAGTTCTTTGGGTCCCTCGTCCGAGGGATCCGCACTTAGGGTACTTGGGGTCACCGAGCGTGGCGACCGCCTTCTTTTCTCTCTGTCGGTTGCCGGACCGACCACGTCACATTCCTCGGGATCCGCACCCTTGGTCCATAGTGCACCGGGGGACTCGGCGGACAGCCTAGCCGTATTCCCCCCTGGGTCATTGTTCTGAATGGGCACGAAGGTGGGCATTGGCCACAGATATTGTGTGCCACACTGGGGACAGCGCGCCGCCGTGCCCATGGCACCGCCGGGCAGTCTGCATTGCAGGCAGAGGCCCACTACTGTCTCCGCGCCCCCTACACGGATCACCAATACCCCGCCGGGTACTGCGTAGGGCTGAGTCGAAACCATCCGGTTTGCATCTGGGGAGCAGGCCATGGTCTTGGTGGGAGCCACTCGTAACACTGGTCTGTCCTGGAAGCTGGTTCCGCGTGAGTGACCAGCAGGGGTTGAATGGTCAGCCACTCCTTGGTTCAGCTCCGCCCTCATCTGACACAATTGGAATCCGCCCCCAAGAGTAGCGATTATGGGTGGGTCCCACAAGGGAATAGGGTGTTCTTTAATTGAGGCCGCACCTCTTTCAGTCCTAGAGGGCGCGACCACAGCTTTCGCGCGCTTTTCCCCAACAGGGCGGGGTTCTTCTTTTGCCGCCAACTCCAGCCGTTGTCTTTCAGCTGCCTTGCGTGCAAAGTATCCTTCTTTCTTGCACACAATTTCAGCTGCCGGAACTACTTCTGGTAATGGGGCCGTCAGCGCACCAGCTCCTGGGCCCGCGGGATTCATACCCACGGGGCATAGTTGGAAACCACTCCCCCTGGTTGATATTAGGGGAGGGTCCCACAGACTAAGTGGTTGACTCAGCACTGGGGCTGGGTGAGTTACTGTCCATGAAGGCGCGGCCGCAGCTTTCGTGCCATACCCCCCATGCGGGCGGGGCTCTCCTGTTGGCGCCACTTCTGGCCAATTCTTGGGAACTTGTGCATTTGCAGAATAGTCTGCCATCTGCCCACGCGGTCTCCCAGGGAAGCGGGAGCCGCCATTTTGTAAGTCCTTTCCATCAGCCACAATTGCAATGTCCTCAACACAGTCCTCCAGGGTGGCGCCTCGTTGTCCTAGGCAGGACCAAAACGGTGCAGCCACAGCTTTCGCTCCACTCCAGAGCAGGCTTGAAAAAGACATGTCAGCAACAGCTTACTCTTCAGTGCTATCCCCATCAACCTTCGGTCGCCATTTTGGATTATCCGCACCGCGCGGATCCTCCATTCTTGCGGTCGTCATTCCCTCGTAATAGTTATCGTACATGGGGCTCCTCTCTGCGGGGCAGCCACCACACCGGTACAATAAAGATTTCTCTGATGCACCACCATGTGTACCTAATGTAGGCTGGACTCGTGTATGCACTACCTCAGGCTAGGCTCACTCTCTCAGTGTCTGCTGTATCTCCTTCCTCCCAGTCTGTGCTCCCTACGGTAAGAGGTCTGGAATGGGCTAGAGTACTCTGGGGCTCCCATTCAGTACTTGGGCGTCTACCTATCTTGGTTAGCCTAGCGCAGACCCTCTCCAGGATTCCTGACCACGTTAACAGGCTATCCCTTTAGGCATCCTACCAACTAGCACTACCTCAAGGTGACTAGGACAGCTATAGCCCGGCTCCAAACCCCCAACTCCTTTCAGGCCCCTAGGTCATCCCTGCGAACTGACAATACGCCATCAGCCCCCTGACTACCCCTAGGTCCGTCCCAACGCAGCACAAAGTGGCAGCAGACACTTCTCCCTGTTTCCCAGTGTGCCTAGCAAAAGCTTGTCCTGTTGACAGGTCTATCTCAGCAGCGCCTCCAAATGTAACGGGTTTTCTGAACCGGTCTGACCCCCCCAATCTCATATTGGCCCCTGTGGTCTAACCAGTCCCCATTACGATGTAGTGTCAGGTGGTGCACCTGTTGGCAACAGGACTCCTGAGTCTCCCGCATGATGTTGTGTTGGGGATTTCCAACCCAGACAGGCAGCTGAGGTAGTGGGCTTGAGTCCTACCTAGATCCATTGCAGCGCCTCCACCTCATCAGGATCCCGGCGTCCGCTTGGGGATGAGTCTGATGAGGAACTCCTCTGTGGTGCAGCCCCCTGTGTAATCACTCCACACTTACACACAGGGGTTTCTTTTATCAGAGTCATCTTTATTGGTACGGTGGGCCAACTGCCCTCCACAATGGGTGTAATTAGCCCTCCATTGTTCACCGTACTTCCCTTTGAAAGGTATGGTCCTCCTAATGTAGGGATTCCCTATCCCCGTAGGGATACTTCACCTGTGCCAGGTCCCTGGTCACAGCCTCATTAGTCCTTTTAGTATACTAACTCCGAACTCTTAATCTCCAGAAGTACCTAGACTAACCCAATCCCTCTTTGCAACAACTAACTTTTGATCAGTGCTGTGCCTTATGTATCCTCTGGGGGCTGACACAATTCTGACATCACCAACCAGGGAGTCAGAGCCTGTGACCACTCCCATCCATACATAGTGCACCTCACCAGGGTGTGAGGGCAAACCTCCATAATTACTGCTGGCATGCCCATAATTTACCAGGCCTTACTGTCAGCAGGAGAGATGACTGCAACCATTTTACAGCATGGTTACACTTAAAATTGTAAAGGGCAGGCTACACCATAAAGGAGCAATCCCTCCTATGACCAAAGTAAACTATGTGTAATTCCAGTGGCATACTGTATTTAAGGGGTCTCATCTGGTTAATTGGTACCTTTGTACCCAAATCTGATACATATTGTATACGTATTTTACAACTACTTTTTAAAGTTAGATTTGGGAGGGGTTTCAATTCATCTGGCCACTTGTACAGCCAGAATCCTCCATCTCCACCTCAAAAAGGGATTTAACAGAGTGGTTACATTTTGAAGATTTAAAAGAGCGATGTAGAAAGGAATTGAATAGAGCAATGTCCTTGTTTATAATGAATTTGGGAGGTTTTTCTATTCGGCATACAGTATGGATCTGAAATATGGTAGTTTCGGCCGGTGTTCATCTGATGATATTTATTTATCCAAGATTGGACTAGATATTTTTATTTGGATTTAAAAGATGAGGTTGAAAGGGCTTTAAGTTTGGTGGGTTTTCCGTGTCAAATTTGATGGGTCAAATTGTCTTGGAGTGGTGGGTTTCATTAAACCATTAAAAGACATACAGTAGATGGTATGGTTACGTTTGATGATCTATGCTGGAAGGCTGAGATGTTGAAAATGGATAATGATGGTTACCAGCGAGCTGGAAGGCACGGAAGGGTTTATTCAACATGATGTTGAATAAATGGTATGTCCTGTGAACTGGAAGGTGCGTAATTGTTTTTTCAACTAGGTGTTGTATAAAAGGTGATTGGTTATAGTTAAGGTTTAATCAAAGTTATTGTGGCCTTTACCACTATGTTCTTGTCCTTTTTTTAGCTAAGTTATGTTAAGGCATGCGTCCTGCGCAGGACATAGCTTTATTGGATTCCTTATAAGGACATGGTGGAATAAGGATAAAGAAAACACTTGATTGACAAATATTCCTATATTCAAAGGCACCTGAGTATTTCAGCTTGTAACTAATTACCCCAAAAAACGAAAGCAGCCAAAACATTGCTATTAGCAGTGTTCGACAAACCTAGACATTTGCATGCCCCGGGCGAGTGGATTTAACATCGTGGCGAGCTCCTATTGGCCCAAGCAGCACATGTGTGGTACTAGGTGGCGAGATTTTTTTGTTCGGCGAGTAGATTTTTTGGTGATTTGTCGACCACTGGCTATTAGCATCGTTTGGTTTGTTTAGGCAAGTTAGTCTATAAACATTATTTTTTTCTGGCAAACTTCGTGGGATGGCACCTTTAAAATTATTTAACCATGATTATGTATACGTCAATATAGTGGCACCCCAAGGGTACGTCTCTTGCTCATATTTCAAGTGCTGCACATGATCGGCACTCCAACATACCTACACTGAAGGGTGGCCCTGGCCTCTCCCTGTCACATCTGGCTCGATGGCCAGAACAGAAGCTTCATAACATGATCAATCCGAAGATGTCCCTCTGGCAGTGACAGGATTAAGTATTCTTCTTATTCCTTTTTCAGAAATATAGTTTGTTTAATTTAAACTTTTCAAAAGCATATTGACGCAGTACAGTACATGTTTATTTTGTTTTTCTTAAAGTAGAACAGGGAGCTGCCATGTTGCTACTTTGGTGATGTCATTTATGATACAGAAAGGTCTAG
>WSYH01019508.1:5000-10044 GCA_036426205.1 Ascaphus truei | reverse complement strand
GTGAGTTTTGTTAATAGGCAATATGGGTACAGAAATCTTTCTATGTTAATTAGGGTGGAAAACATCTTTTTATATGCGTTACAAGGAAACAAAACTCAGGCGTACAATTTGCGATAACTGCATAACAATATTAATGCAACCTTGCTTACATGTAATAGGTTTAGTAGTGAATGCTCATGGCTTCACATATTACACCAAAACAGCATGTTTGCTTTCTCTTGGAACAGCTAGAGTGTAGGAAATGGTGGTTGTATTATTATGATTAACGTCATATATTTTGTATGTTTTTCAAGCGCGGACAAGTTCATCAAGCAAAAAAGAATGTGGGACACAATAGTATTGGTGTCAATGCGTGTGGGAATCGTCTGTCAGGGTCAAGGAGAATTGTCGCAAGAGATTTGACGATATTAGGGCAAAATTAAAAAAGAAAATACAAGACCAACGAGTGCATGCTTCTGGCACTGGAGGTGGCCCGCCATCACAGGTCTGATATTAACCCCATTGGAGGAGCTGCTTGGGGAAAAATTACTTCCCGTCGTCGTGGAGGGTTGCCCGGTGACAGGGAAATCGGATTTATCCCTCACAATTTCCACCAGGTGAGAAATCTTACTGTACTAGGCGTTGTCGTTGCTTACAGTTATTTAAAACATTTCCGCTGCTTTTTATAGTGTCTTCCCAATATAAGCATACCTACATCTATATATGTATATGTCTGTTCTCTCTCTCTCTCTCTCTCTCTCTCTCTCTCTCTCTCTCATATATATATATATATATATATATATATATATATATATATGTGTCAAATTAGAAACATATATGTTTTAGTCCTACAAAAGCAGTAACTAATATACCACGTTGCATGCGTGCTCTTTGCATGTGAATTCCCAATGCTTTGCTGCAGTGGAGAGCATTTATGGTGGGCGAAGATGGGAACAACAGGGTAGCACACATGTGTCACTACCCACATCCCTGTCGGTGAGTCACTGCCCACAAGCCCTGTCCGTGAACAGCCACGGCCACAAGCCTGTCGTGAACAGTCACTGCCCACAAGCCCTGTCCGTGAACAGTCACTCCACAAGCCTGTGTGAACAGTCATGCCACAGCCCTGTCGTGAACAGTAACTGCCCACAAGCCCTTTCGGTGAGTCACTGCCCACAAGCCCTGTCCGTGAACAGTCACTGGCCACAAGCCCTGTCCGTGAACAGTCACTGGCACAAGCCCTGTCCGTGAACAGTCAATGCCCACCAAGCCCGTCCGTGAACAGTCACTGCCCCACAAGCCCTGTCGGTGAGTCACTGCCCACAAGACCTGTCGGTGAGTCACTGCACAAGCCCTGTCCGTGAAAGTCATGGCCACAAACCCTGCCCGTGAAGTGCAGAGGCCACTCAAAGTGGCTCTGTTTTGCCTAAGTTGTAGCTAAACGAAAAAGGAAAATCCAAGAGACAAAAAGCAGGCCTGTTACTCGCTCTCAAAAGGAAAAAAAATAATAAATGTTTAATTCACTAAATATGTCTTTGGCCTTGTTTTGTTGACTTCCGATTATCTAATGAATATTGTATGTATGCTGAAGACCTGTGTTTCCAAACTTTCAAGTATGTTCTTGTACACGTGAAGTTTTGGAAATGTTAACAGTCCTAATTAAGAATAGTGTTTATTAATTGAGTGTATTATATAGTGCTTCAGTAATGGTCCACCAGGAGCCAGTTGCTATGTTTAGAGAAGCTGCATTGACTTCTCCTGAAAATTGTATTTGGGTGTGTTACTTGAGTAATCATTGCATGTTAATATTATTCACATGCATTAAAAACACACATCTATTTAACTGCAAAACTCTTTCTTGTCCGTGTACAGCGGATTAAGTGTAAAATTTACGTTACTTCACCTTGCTTGCCCATTGTAAGTTGTGTCCTTTAACATTTAGTGTTTTCTTGTGTTTCAAGAACATATCTGTGAATGTATACTAAATATATGTAGTATGTATGGATATATGTAACACCACACAGTGTGTGTGTGATATGTATATATATATATATATATATATATATTATATTTATATATATATTATATATATATATATATATATATATATATATATATATATATTACTATCTAACTGGTATAGATGTATTTTCAGAAAACATACACTTCATGCTTCCTTGTGAAAACACCAGTATTTTAATAATACAGGCCTAATGTTTGTGAAATATACTAACTGTGAGCCTATAACAGTATTGGCCTAAAACCAAAATGTTTATTACTTAATTCACTCATGTATCACCATTTAAAGTAGGTTTCATACAAGGCCTACTTACTGCTATCAATATGGTTGTGTACACCTGCATTACAGAGATATTATTGGTTGTAAACACTACAGGCCTTTCTAAATTCAAAAAAATACCCTTGTTTGATGGGTAAATCACATTTACCAGACAGGTCAATGCAATAGGCATTAAACATTGTAAGCCTCTATTATTTAAATTTAACTAAATCACACAATATAAAAATCCTCTTTACATATAAGCCCTTAAATATTGTAATAGACACACACATTAAACGTTTGGTCTTGAAGAATATTAGGCAGAGTAGAGTCAAATATGATATATATATAAGAAATAGATATATATTATATATATATAATATATATATATATTATATATATCTATATATATTATATTATATATATATATATATATATATATTCATAATATATATATATAATTATATATATATATATAATATATATATATATTATATAGACAGAGCATTTTGATATCTACTATAAACACGTACTTAAACTCTGATGCAGACAGGGAGTTAACCACACTTCAAATAGAACGACAGAAATTATGGAAAAATTTTTTTTTTTTTATTTTGCGCAGGTGGTGTGTTGGTTATTTCATTATATGGCTGTGTAAGCACTATTTTATAAAGGTGGACAATGTTTTTTCCTCAACCCACAATGTTCTTAATTAAAAAGTCTACAATGTTTTGAGAAAGTAGATTAAAGTTGCTACATGTTGGGTCAGTCAAATGGCTATCAGAAACCACAAATGTGAAACCAATTATTTCTAGACCTCCAATGGTGCTTGAAACAAGGAGACAAGTTGAAACATTGTGTGACCTTGAAAAGGAAAGACACAAAATAGTTAGCATTGAACCGTTTCATTATTAGGAGCAAAGAACATAGAACTGCACACATCATTTCTGTTAATCTGTCAATGGCTATGATTTATTTAAAATATGCATCACACAAAGGGGTACAAACTGATGATTGGCGAAGCGATAGTGTCAGTGCGACCAGGAAGCCAACGTGGGACAAACTATGATTTGATTAGAGCAAAGTATCCTATTACCAAGACTGGGCGTGGCGCGAAATTTTAAATCCTCAGTAAGATTCACTTTCAACTAATGAATTTTTTGAACGTTGTGCAGGATAAGCTACAAGAAAGGTATGGTTTTTGGAAGATTGCTAAGGAAAAACAAATCACCGTGGAAGACGGCACACATATTGTGCTAAATGGCATATTTATTTCACTAATGCCAATAGCAATGGATCCGCTACTACTGTTCCGTGTGAATCGATACCTGCTGCAATATCTGCACCTCCATTGCTGAAACACACATTTTACAAGAACTATAACATGATTTGTACCAAACCTTTCTGCTGCAAACGCATTCGAATGGGTACCCGAAGAAATGAACCTACCTCCGGACCATTGTTTGAAGAAAGCAGTGGCGATTCCTATGAGCGCTTCATGGAGGAGATGTGTGTCATACAGGATTCAGCGTTTGGGGCAACCGTGGATGCAAATGCCTTGGTTTTCTGGAGCGACCAGTTGCAGGCAGACGAAGTGTTACTTCTACAAGAATGGTAAATATAACAATCGTTTATGCGTTGACTCAGCGTTAAAAGTTTTTTTTTTTCTAACCACCATTTTGACTTTAAATGCGTGGATACAGCGTAACATTGCAGACTGCATAACATGTAGCGATCACAACACATTGTTTCCTATTACAATATAGTAGAACCTGAAAGAGTAGTCACATTGCTCACGGAATAAATATACGTACTTTCCTATCCCTTTAAACATATTATCAACATGTTACCATAACTGTAACTAACACACACCTGTTTTGTTATCATGCAACATCTAAAAAAAAAAAACCGGGTCGACCACGTATGACGTGGGACCCTTGTCATGTGCCAAGGCGTCCTTAAAAAGGATTACAGATGTAAGTCCCGCCCCCAAGCGACGTGCGTGCGTCAAAGCCTATTGGCTGTGTTGTTTTGTTATAGTTACGGTAACTGCACTGTGTCATGCGTGCGCCTCAGTGTTTGTGGGCGTACACTGGGCGTTAGCCGAATGTTAATTCAGTGGGAGGAGTGTTTGCGTGCGCTTCACGCTGGCTTAACATGACGTCACACGTATTGCATTTGCGCATTGTGTTATCGGCCGTGCTTTCTGTCCACACACGTCTGTTTAAAAAGAATACAGATGTACTCGTTTAGAACGAATGTAGTTTCGCCTTCATTGTATTTGAAATAAATATTTAATTGTTAATGCTATTTTCAACATGTATTGAACGCACAACGTACGCATTGCTTTGCGCATGCGCTAACAGTTAGTCGATTGCACGTGATTGACGTTTATATTTTGAGAATACTTGATAATTATCATCATGATAATGATGAAGTGACGTCAATGACATTCCAAATATATTACCAACATTGTCATTGTGGGAAATTAGAAATGCAAAATTACAGTAACATTTTTGACACAATTGTGGTTTTGTTTACACTTTGACACTTGTTACATGTAGGTCACATCAACACACGTGTGACTTATACATACACATGTGACAAATTTTAATTAATGTTGACAAATTATTTGTAGCATTAATAATCACCTACATTGCTAAATATAAGATGTACCACGCATTGTTGTGATTACAGGCATTCATGCATGGAGTGTTATGATCAGTCAATTGCATCCGTGATTAATGAGCTCCCGTAAGTAAACAAATAAGTACAGTTATCCCCGTC
>WSYH01019507.1:0-10045 GCA_036426205.1 Ascaphus truei | reverse complement strand
CTAACCTTAACCCCTAACCCTAATATTCCTAACCTTAACCCCTAACCATAATATTCCTAACCATAATCCCTTAACCCCAAAAAACCTAAACACTGCAGAGAAATGGCCGGCGGTGAATTGTCCCTATCCGCAGCCACAACGCCTCTAGTGTGTGGATGAGGCATTCACGTGCATGAAGATTGGACAGTATTAAATGGCATTGGTTTAGTGCGTGTTTCCTGTGATCTGCAGAGATTCCGTTGAGACGATGAGGGTAACTGAACGAGAAGGGGGCGAGATCTGAGTGCTGGGGCAGATGTAGCAGCGGAGAGAGGGAGGAACGTGGAAGGATTCAGAGCTGCAGCCTCACTGGTGACTGAAACCCCTGACTCTGGGGCCTCCACGTGCTGTGCAAATAGCTGTGGCAGGATCCCACCAAGCAGAATGAAGGGAGACTCAGCTGGCAGCTCACTTTAAGAATGATAAATGAGCCTGGAAGGATTAATGGTACTCGGGGTAGCCGCTATATGGCATGAATTAAGATAAATAATACCATTCCTGCCCAGAGGTCACCCTCCTGAGACGTGATCTGGGAGGGGAAAGTAATAGAGAATCAAGTTAGTTGCCTGAAAGTGACCTTATTAATTACCATGATTAACCTCCTCACCCTGTGTTTGTAGCTCTGGGTCACTGCAGAAGATCATGTTCAGTCAGTAAGTAGAGGTAAGAGACCCAGAGTCTGCATGTTATGTTAGCCGAGTGTGCTGGAAAATCCAATGGTAACATTTAAATATTGTGTAAAAGTTATTTAGAGTCAGCTGTAAGTGATCTGCTGGGCCAAACTCCATGCTATCTGACACCCCCTAACATACACACACCCTAACCCAACTCCATGCTATCTGACACCCCCTAACATACACACGCCCTAACCCAACTCCATGCTATCTGACACCCCCTAACATACACACACCCTAACCCAACTCCATGCTATCTGACACCCCCTAACATACACACACGGTGGACGGAGGGAAGGTGACCCTGGGGAGGTGACGGCGGGAAGGTTACGGAGCGGAAGGTGACGGGGGAAGGTGACGGAGGAAAGGTGACGGATGGGAGGTGACGAGGGGAGGTGAGGTGAAGGTGACGGTGGAAGGAGAACGGTGGGGGGACGTAGGGGGTGACGTGAAGAGTGACGTGGTGTGAACGGCGGGATGGTGACGGACGGGAGGGATTGGATGACTTACGGGAAGGTGCGAGGGGAACGGTGTAGGAGGGAAAGTGACCGAGCTGAAGGTGACAGGATGGAAAGAGTGGTGGGAAAGTGACAGGTGGAAAGGTGCGGAAGAAGGTGATGTGGGGTGTAAGGTTGACGGTGTGGTGTACGTGTGGGAAGGTGACGGTGGAGGTGACGGTGGAAAGGTGACGTGGGAAGGTGACAGGAGGGAAGGTGACGGAGGGGACAGGAAGGGAGGTGAAATGACAGGGAGTGGGAGAGGTGACGGAGGGAAGGGGACGGATGGGCACGAGTAGAGGGAAGGGATGAGGGAGTGACAGAAGGTAGGTGGGGAAGGTGACGGGGGGACTCCTACAAAGGGCACCTAGAAGGGTCCGGCCCCGTATCCACCGGGCGACTAAGAGGGAACTACTTAACTCCAATCTCCTCTACTACTTGCGACTTCACATATCCCATTATTTTCACTACCTATTCCACTTTTCCTTCCATTCCCCCACGCTTTCCCTTCACCACCTTAACCTGCTGCCCCCCTTATTCGCCACCGCGAACGGGGCGAACCTCTGCACGTTCCATCCTCTGTTTTTTCTTCCTAATACTCACCCTCCAGCCAATTCACTCCCCACCGACTCTTTTCTTCACCATTTCCTACCCAGGCCCATCTTCCTCCCATCCCCCATTCACCCTTCTCCTACTTCCCCATTTGCTCCCTCTTATTCCCCACTCCCCACCATTATCCCCCCTTCTCTATCCATTTTTCGCTGAAATCCTCCTCCCTTCTCCCAATCCTCCCTGCCATTACCTACTATTAACGCTCCCTCTTTTTTCCTCCTTCCAACATCCTTCTTACACCACACGCCTCCGACCTCACCTGCATCAACCTTCTCGTATCATCATCCCGATCTCCCCACCTCTACCCTCCACGTCTTTTTTTTTTTTTTTCCCTCTACCTAGTCGAGATGGAGGAAAAGTGGACGGAGGAAGGTGACGGAGGGAAAGGTAACGGTGGAAGGTTGACGAGGGAAGGTGACGGAGGGAAGGTGCGAGGGAAGTGACGGAGGGAAGGTGACGGAGGGAAGGTGACGGAGGGAAGGTGACGGAGGGAAGGTGACAGAGGGAAGGTGACAGAGAGAAGGTCATGGCTAATGTGGAATTTGAAGGGTTATAAGCAGATGACCTTATGTCAGGGTCAGGTTCGGTGGGCCTAAGTGTGTCCTTCTAAAGTGAACCCAAGGGCCTGACCGGAGTGCTCACTGGGTCATGAAGCGGCGCTGTAGCAGGTCACAAGTTTGGGGGACTTGCTGACCAATCCCAGGAAGGTTTGGGGTTTATGGTTATAATAAAAGGCTGTGGCCATTTGATCAAACTTAAGGTGTCGGTTTTTATTGGGGTGCCGCGGAAAGGGGGGCAAGAATGGGGTACATGGGTCATGGCAGCTGAAACAACGCGGTGGGGGTAATAGTTTGGGCTATATATAAATAAAAGTATACATACATACATAATACATACATACGTGTTTATTCTAATATGATGGTAGGTACCAGTGAGATAGTGTGTGTGTGTGTGTGTGTGTCTGTGTAGTGAATGTGGGGGTACTAAGGTACATGTCGTGTGTGTGTCTGTGCATTTAGTCGTTGTGTGGTGCATTTATGCGGGTGTGGTTATTGTGGGTGTGTGTGTATTATTATGTGGGGTTGTGTGTGGTGGTGTGTGTTTTCAGGGCATATCGTGGTATGTGTACTCTTTACTGCAAGTAAGAGGACTACACAAACTGATGCTGAAATGGTGTTTATTGCAAAGTAAAAGGGAAAAGCAGCGTACAAAGATCTTTGTGATATGCGGTTACAGACAGAGAAGAAACCCTTCTCAGCACTGCAGTGTGACACAGACAACAGATATTAGGTATACTGTCAGCACAGCAGTTATTAGTAGCTGTTCTTCTCATGTGTATGTGTTGACACATGCTGAGTCTCACTACACTAAAGAACAACACACTCACATTAGTGCATGTTAGTACTAGTCACGTCAGTGACACTACGTGTGCTAAATCTCTGGCGGTGGATTAGTGAGGGAGACCCTTTTATCTTCATGTACACTGTATCATGTGTAACAGTGATCTCTCATTTCTATCATTATTTTTTCAGGGAGAAGCAGGAAATCAGGAGATTTAGGAAACCCATAAAAGCAGCGTGCATGTATATTGTCCTTATTACAGAGAGCGCAGTGTTACAGGGCACTGTCTTATACAGAGAGCGCAGTGTTACAGGACATTGTAAAGCTCACGTGTAAGGAGCAGAATTTATTAACGCCCCAGGCCCAGTTTCTTAAACATCTCAGCTAATGTAAGATATACCATAGGACTTCTTCTGCTCTCTATATGATCCGCCCGCGTCTCCCGTGTGAGAAGAGAGCGCACTTCTTCCAGGAGACCTGCCAGTCTCTTCATGCGATTTCCCTGCTCATTCTCCTCTCTTGGTCCTCCAACATCTGATTTTTCACTAGAGAAGAAGACAACCAAACTGATGTCAGGAATGTCCCCCGGGGAGTCAGGGGGCAAATATTTCCCACATATTTAACCCTTTCACTGCCACAAGGGCAAGTAAAGAATTGCGGAACATTGTAATAGGCCGAGAGATATGACACGCAGAGAGAGATATGACAGAGAGATAATAAAGTAACAATTGTAGAGAATTATAACATGCTGAGAAATATAATAACAAGCAGAGAGATAAACATGCAGAGAATAATAAACGCAGAGCGCGAGAGGGTATAATAACCCGAGAAATAATAACAAGCAGAGATATAATAACACGCAGAAATATAATAACAAGCAGAGATATACAATACAAAAAACAGAGTAACTTAACACACAGAAAGACATAGAATAACACACACACACACATATATATATAATATAATATAAATAAAATATAATATAATATAATATATATATATATATATATGTATAGGATGTGTATATATAAAGGTTCCGCGCTGGTTGATTATATGGCAGCGCCATATTGTCCGTGTTTGCCAGCGAGTTACTGCGTACAGTTGGGGATGCGCAATGCGCGAAGGAGCGCGCGAAGGGTAATATTAGTAAGAGACTTGGAGGGGGTGAACTATGACCTCTGATGTGAGTGAGAAGGTCAGCTGAGGCGAGGACACTGGATGCGAGACGTGTATGCAGGACCGGATTGCGTTGTGGGCGGTGGGGCAGAGCAGCGAGGAGGTGAAGGAGGATGGTTGGGGAACCTCGGGTCGAGAGCAGAGGGTCAGTGACCCGTCCTGCTTAGGTGGGAATGCCACAGTCCAGGAGTCTTTCCCCCGCATCGTAGGGTGCTGTATTTGTAAAGGACGCCCATAGTCGTTAGGGACGTTTCCCTTTAGTGAGGTTCATATGCGGAGCTGCGGGAGTTGCGGCCGCCATCTTGGATTCCCTCTGATGGTGCTGCAGAGGGAGAGACGGCGCAAGGCTGGATATCACTGGGGCCTTGTGGAGTGTCAAGGTCATCGTAGTGACCGGAAGGCTCCTTGTCACACGTGCACCTTACACCGGTCACCAGGCGCTGATCCCGCCTCCATAACTAATTGGGTTTCCTAAGAGAATTGCGTTAGGGTACCATACTTTACTGGTTATGAGACATACTCCTAAGGAGAGCAGCAAGAGTTGCTTATGTACGAGGCAACACTCCCAAAAGGTGTGGCCGAGCCACGTTGTGGTGTGTATGTAAATGTTATAGGATAAGTCTGCATATCATTTGTTATTGTGTGATATATATAAAGGTTGATGTTGCACCCTGCTGTTGTTAGGTTCTGCTCAGGGTATAATCTCTATAATGGGGATCCTGGGTAAGTGGAGGCGCTGCACCAAAGTGATAAGGTATACCCCCAGGCTCCCCAATATGCGGAGGTTCAGAGCTCTGAAGCCACAGGTTTATGCACCGTAGTTCTAGTTCAGACGTCCACAAAAAGGGCTACATTTGGAGGCGCTGCTGAGAGCTAGACCTGGGGTGCCCCCCACATTTTTTTTTTGTCTCTATTGTGCAACCAACACACATCATGTCGGTGCCCTCGGCGCTCGAGGTGGCAAGTGGGCCCAACGGCGCGGGATCCCCTTGAAACCGTTGTTTCGCGTGGGCCATGTCCCCGCCATGATCTCGTTAGGCACAGTGACGAACAGGTCGAAAGCTTCCTCTCCTGACAATGCCCACAGTACAAGACCACTTTTATGACCATGACCAACAAGCGCGGGATCTTGATGCCACTGAACAAGATATATGCCCCGAGGTTGCCCCATATATGCTGCTGTGCGAGCTCCGGGGTGCGCTGCCCCCTAGTCCAGGCGGACACCTCTCGGCCTGGCCACCTCTAACCCCTAGGAGAGAATATTCCCACCCAGGTTGCCCGACGGGAGACCCCGACACTCCCCTGACCGTGGCCACACCCTCGTGGCCAGCCACCTGAGCCTAGGCTCGTTGTCCACCCCGTCCGGCCTGCGGGTGGCCTCAACCGCCTTAGCGTATCAAGATTGGACGCTCTGACCCTGCAGTCGGGGTACAGCTTACCAGGAGACACTTATTCCGCCATAAGCCGCCGCTATCACCAACACCACCACCAGTCGCTCCGTACAAGGAAGTTAAAGCCTTCTCAGCGAGAAACCCAGCCCTCAAGGGAATTAGGGATAGAGGACTGGTTGGATCATACCGAACAGGTACTGCCTGGAATGGACCTGCACGGACGCGGTCCGCAGACAAACGCATAGTTTGAGTGCTTACGGCCCCCGCGGTCCCATATGGTGGCACTACTACCGAGATGACAACGGAACTGACGCGGACGATCTTATCTACTGCCTGACCAAGGCCTATGGAGCCCCGGTGGAACGTACAGTTGATGTCCAAATTCATGCGTTAACCCGAAGAGGGAGAAATGGTGTCCGATTTTCTCAGACGATTGCACCTGGACCTTGGAATCTGGTGAGGAAGGCGTATTACCAGATGATAGAAGTAACGGAACTACGCACACTCACGCTGTGCGGGGCCTCTATACCCCTACACCCGTGTCGGTGGGTCAGTGCTGCCTAACGCCTGGACAAGCGTTGTCGTTTCACGACCTAATGGAACCGGGTTCAAGGCCATGAGACGGTGCTGCTGGGGCGTGATCTAGCCCACGGGAAGAAGCCCCAGCTCGGAGGTAAGGAGGCCAAGAAAGTGGAACCACAAACCGATGCGCCTGAATTGGGGACCCTGCACCGAGATGCCCTCGCCCCCGTGACACCCAGACCTCGTCCCCGACCAGAGCGGAGCCCCCCCACCAGAGAAGACGAGGCTTACCTCAGTTCAATACAGTGTTATGCCTGTGGAAGATGGGACACTTGCGGGCCACTGGCCCCACCTCACGAAGAAACGCCGTCCCCGACCGGCGCATTCAATGCCGTGCCAACCCTGAAGGAGACACAGGCATTACCGCCATCCTCAGGCTCGCCGCATCGGCCCCGCCTCCACTATTCGCGTAGTTATCGAGGATCTACGCTGCCGCATTGTTGGAACGGGATCCCAAGTAACGATCGTATTACCGGCCCTTCTACGACCACACCTACATCAACTACCGTTGCTATCGGCGGATGTGCCCTGGCGGCTAAGGGGACTGAGTCATGAAGATTACCCATAGACGAGTAGAAAGGTGCAGTTAGATATCTCCCAGCTGAATACTGGTAAACATCACCCATGGAAGGGAGGCACTAGTGTGCCCTGAGCGCAGGCACCACCCAGCGCCCGCCGATCACTTGGGACCAACGCGACATTGTGGCGTCGGTTATCGCCAGTTTTTGCAGGAAGCAGGAGAAGCCCCACTTGGCCCCTAGCGGCCTGTCCCGCCCTTCAGAGGTCTGCGGTTAGAATTGCTGACCGAGGAAGAGCATGGTGTTCCTCTACAGCCAAATGGGGACTGACCAGATTCACCCGGGGGGAAGGCGAATGATGGTGCGTTGCCATTACCCCACGTCGACGGTCGAGGATCAGTTTTCACTGGAGAGTGTGGCCAGGACGAACAACGTTTGGGCACAAAGGTACCATAACCTCGGTCAAGGATGGCTTACGCGGAAGATCCCGAAGCGCACCTGGGTATATGTGCAGAATATCCCCGTACCCGATGACTATTGACGGCGGCAGACGCTAGGGAGGATATACCCGGTAACTTCCGAGAGGAGGAGCGCTCGACGGAACTAGCTAGGAGCTCGCGGCTACCCATAGCGCCGGCATTGGATTTGACTTTGGCGACTAGCCCCCCGGATGATGTGGAGGAAGATGGCGGACAGGATGAGCTACACGAGCGAAGGGGGGTGGCTCCACTGGTGACATGGATTGGGGTGCAGTCGCAGTGCCCAACCATACCATCCGACTGAGGCGACGCCGCCCCTCGGGCGCTACGCCTGATGGCCTTCAAAGGATGCTGACGAGTGAGGGGATTAATCGACGAGATGAAAACGGCTGGCATACGTGCGGGAATCTCGGAGCCCGTATGCCTCACCCATTGTGGTTAGTCCGCAAGAAGAACGGGACGGTCCCGTCTATGTGTGGATACAGAAGCTGAATAACCGTACTATCCCCGACCAGATACACTGCCCGGATCGAGGACTCCTGAACGCATTGACCGGGGAGTAAATGGTTCAGTGTGGCTCGGACCTGAGGTCCGGGTATTATCAGTGCCCATGGGCCCGGAAGACCAAGAAAAAACGGCACTTCATCTGTCCTTTGGGTTTACATTTTTTACACCGCATGCCTCAAGGATCTGCGGTTCAGTCCCGGCCACGTTCCAGAGACTAATGGAAAAAACCCTCGGAGACCTTAACCCGCGAGAGTGCTTAGTATTGACCTGGACGACATTATTGTGTTGGGCGGACGACTAGAAGAGCATTCCGAGAGACGATGAAGTGTGGATAGGCTGAGGGGGAGGGCCTAAAACTGTCACTTAGACAAGTGCAAATTCTGTCGGACCTCCGAACGTATGTGGGCCACATTGTGTAGCTGATGGGGGTGTCCACCGACCCCGGAAAGATCGAGGCGGTGATGAACTGCCCGACCTCAAAATGTTCAGGAGCTAGCGCTTCTTGGGGTTTGTGGACTATTACGGCGGTTCGTGGCCCAGGGGTATTCCAGCAAGGCCAAGAGACTGAATGACCTTCAAGGTGCCTCCGGGAGAAAACCGGGAGAAAGGGGAGCTCGGCGCAGACACCCTTTGGGGAGACATGGACTGCAGAATGTGAACAGGCCTCAACACTTAAGACCAGCCTCAACTCAGGCCCCACTCTTGGCCTACGCGGATCCTGAGCGAGACTATGTCCTACATGTCGATGCTAGCCTCTGCGGGCTAGGAGGTTCTGCATCAGTAAGTATGAGACCGGCTCACGTCCAGTGGCCTACGGAGCCGAAGTTTACCCCCTAGCGAGCAGAATACCCGGTATAAGTTGGAAATTTTTGGCGTAAAATGGGCGGTGGTGGACAAGCTGCATGACTACCTATATGAGTCGTTCGAAGAACGTACGGACCACAAAACCCCCCATGACCTATATAAAACACGTCTGCCAAATTTAGACGCAGGGGACACGCGTGGTTAGCTGCTCTCTAGCCAACTACAGGTTCAACCTTAACTACAAACCCGGACCCACCAACATAGGTGCGATGCCCTGTCTCGTCGCCCGGGACGCCTTCAGTACACCCTGATGAGGAAGTTTGGGAAGAGATACCGGGTCCAGGAATTCGTTGCCCTCTGCTCCGTGAGTCGGTCGCGACACAGACCACGTAGCATTTCAGAATTGCGGATTGTTGACTCGTTGGGATGTAACTCGCGGGCTATCCCCTGGCTAATCAAGGTCGGAAGGGATGAAGATCACTGAGGATCATATCATCTCGTGAGCGGAGACCTAGTGCATATATCAAACACAAGACACCCTAGCATAGTGGAGTTAGCCCTCAAGCGGTACAACAAGATAACCCTTCTATACTGAAGCGAGCCCCCGGAGACTTGGTGAGTGAACTCCTGCTAAGAGTTGGGAATTTTGAAATGACAATTGTTTGCTATATCGTGGTGATTCCTATCATAACCATCCCGATCGGCGTCAGTTTGTTTTTTGCGGAACGTTTGAGAACCTAGTCCTCAGGGCCTTGCACGATGACCATGGTCACCTGGGCATTGACAAGAACGTTTGGGCTACTACAGGATAGGTTCTATTGGCCGAGATGAGGGAGTCTGTGGAGCACGTTGCCGGAGTGTGTAATCGCTGTTTACAACGAAAGACACTGCACCACCATGGCGGCTCCTATGGCACACTTGAAAAGCTCGGGTCCAATGGATTTGGTGTGTATGGATTTTCTCTGTATCGAGCCGACAGTCGGGGGGTAGTAATGTTCTTGTGTCACTGCCCACTACACTACTAGGTACGCCCAAGCGTCCCTACGAAAGACCAGAAGGACCGAACGGTGGCCCGAGTACTATGGGAGAAAATTTTCATTCATTATGGACTACACCAAATCGTCTCCACTCAGATCAGGCAGAGATTTTGAGAGTACCTTTCACGGGAGTTGCTCTACTGACTGACTGCCAAATCGGTACTACCGTACACCCGAGGGGATGCTCTGCAATATTCGTTGTGTGTTTCAATTTCGCACTTGTGTTTTTCCTTCTTTGTTTTTACCTACTGTTAGGACCCTTGACGCAGTCATACGAACACGACGTGAGAGTGGATCCCCCGTTTGCTTCTTTGTTTTTATTCATCCAAATCCTCCCTTTTTCACACGTTCCGAAGCATTGTGTATCCTATTGCTGTTCTATTCATTG
>WSYH01019506.1:0-10046 GCA_036426205.1 Ascaphus truei | reverse complement strand
AATGGGGTGGGGGTGGGGGGGGGTGCAAATGGATAGAAGTCAATGGAGATTTCAAGGTTTTTGGCCCTATACCGAGGAAGACCAGCGGGTGGAGCGCGAGAGAACGAGTGAAATGAGTGAAATGAATGACACAATGCATTTCAATGGGAATACCTCGAGTCCGCTCTCTAAGAACTGAGTTGGATGCCTGCCAAACCGCAGTATCCGAAAATAGCTACAATCTCCAAGAAAGAGCTTTGATCGCTAAAGTGCCGTGGGAACTCGGTCACGGCCAAGTTCAAACATATTAAAATCATAACTGTGGTTCTGGGACAGCTAGCGGTCCAATTCTTCTTGCCCCTAGCTCATGGGAAGCCCCTTACTCGACCCCAACCGGGTCCGACGGGCAATGGCCGCGAGAAAGGGTCGCGCCCGCCACCATTGACCACAATGGCGGAGAAAAGCCGCTAGGTTTTAAAACGCGAAGTGCAAAAGTGCATAAATCTGAAACCATTATCTCCGGTTCGGTGAGGACTAGAGGACTGGGATTTGGTCACCATGCAGTCACAGATTCGGCATTACTGCATGGCAATTTCCAGCCCTCTCCGATCAACCGAACGGAGTATGGTTGACTGTCTAAATTGTGTTTCTGCCATTGACTCCAATGGCGGAGAAATGCAATCTGTGAAACATGTGGTTTTAAAATCCAATATTGTATCTCCGGTTCGGTGGGTCTCAGTGAGCTGCAAATTGGCCACCATGGAGAGTCCCCTCCGGCATGAGGACTTTGCAAGTTTTAGCCTGCTCGGCCCAACCGAACGGAATATTTTTATGTATATAAAATATTGTAAGTTCACTATATTTTACTGTATGCCTACAGTAAAGCCCGCGAAAGTTACTGGCCCACAAGGTATGTTAATGGCCAGGGGGCGACAGTGTGTCTACAGAATGCCCACTGATCAAAGGCTCCCCCACCCTGATTAAATATTCTAGGGCGGAGAAGAGCAGGACGTGGGTACTTGTATTACGTGTCGTTCTTCACACCTCTGGGCGGAGTTTCCCGGGCCAGAATCCCAAATGGCAGACTTACAGACGCCAACCTTTTAGTGTGGGGTTCAGGAAATGGGACTCTGACTAGAGGATTGTGCGCATGTGCCAGCTACCTGGGGTCAGGTAACAGATTGCTTCCCACGTTAGCTGGCAAATGGTAATTGGACCCAGGTAATTGTTCTCCAATGCCTGAGTCCCAATGTTAGGGATAGAGCCCAAATCACATATAAACGATTGTAAGCTCTATGCCCAGTTTTCTTCGTGATTTTACCTCAATGACACCTGATGATACACAATGCAAAAACCCCGGCGCTAATGATAACAGTTACCCCAGTCCAATGAAATGTCCATATAGCTTTGAAAGTTCTCTTGGTAATTCAAACGCAAATGAAGTGGTGAATCTGCTGCTGGCTGGCACCTCAATGATCCTCCTACAGATGAATAGATAAGGGAAAAGAGACCATTGCGCAGCAACAAGCACCAGGTTTCAGTTCTATGGACTTAAATGTAATCAACCTACAAGAATAATGCTGTTATGTTCAGTTGAGAGAATATGTGCTTTAACCAACGTTTTCTCCTAGACCTCACGAATCCCACGTGCTGTCAATCTTTGGTCAGCCCCATCTCCTGGTAAGTTGATTACTTTTAAGTCCATAGAACTGAAAACTGGTGCTTGTTGCTGTGCAATGGTCTCTTTTCTCTTATCTATTCATCTGTAGGAGGATCATTAAGGTGCCAGCCAGCAGCAGATTCACCGCTTCATTTGCGTTCGAATTACCAAGAGAACTTTCAAAGCAATATGGACATTTCATTGGACTGGGGTAACTGTTGTTATCATTAGCGCCGGGGGTTTTGCATTGTGTATCATTGTTGTCTGTATACAAATTTGTGAGTAGTTTGTTAGGTAGGAACCCCACGGCAGCTATACCAATCACACACGGAGTTTTTGGTTACGTTCATCACATATCACATATAATTTTATTTGTATTTATCACATTTAATGGTCATAGCGCTGAGCTATAGGGTATTAGTTAGCCACATTAATTCTCAATGATACCTGATGCCTGATGAACTGCTAACCTGAATCCTGGTTATTTCATTGTCCCCTTCCTAAGTAAGTGTATATATTCCGTTTGTTATTTGTCCAACATTGTGTGTCCACCTGTCTTATAAGGAATAAAATCTCTTTATTATATCACAGTCGTATTCAATTCAACCCAGTTTATTTGGTGTATATTATAACCTTGTGACTACCGTGACAGTGTATACTCGGGACAAAGCGTCGGCATTTCCATGCTTGGAGCCTGGCCTGTGTTCAACTGTGAACTGGAACCCCTGGAGACTCAAGAACCAGCGGGTTACACGAGCATTCTTTTCCTTATTTTGCTGCATGTACTTTAAAGGTGCAGGGTAAGATATTGGGGTAAATTTTCTCCCTAACAAATAATATTTTAGAGTCTCCAATGCCCATACAACAACTCAAAGGGGGAGTAACCTGTAGAGTCCTGAGGAACTTCTCTTACGGCAAACAATAGATACGGTAAGAGAAAGTCCCAGTTTTTACCATCTCGGTCTATGGCCTTCCACAACATATATTTGAGTCTTGTTAAACCGCTCCACTAGGCCGTCGGTTTGAGGATGATAGACCGAGGTGTGTAAATGTTTAATATTCAACAATCTGCATAGATCTTTCGTAATCCGGGACATAAGAGGGGTTCCTTGGTCCGTTAATATTTCCTTGGGGATCCCCATCCGAGTAAACAACAACATTAATTCTTTGGCTATGCCTTTAGCGGATGTATTCCGGAGGGGAACCGCTTCCGGATATTTTGTGTTATAGTCTACAATGACTAGAATGTGTTGATGGCCCCGTGCTGACTTAGGTAACGGGCCTACGAGATCCATTCCAATACGTTCAAAAGGAACTTCAATAATGGGCAACGGTACTAACGGACTATGGAACAATTTTACTGGTGAGATCATTTGACACTCTGGACATGTCTCACAATAATGTTCTACCTCTTTGCGTAGACCCGGCCAATAAAATCACGCCTTTATTCTATCAGTGGTTTTCTTTACCCCTAGGTGTCCCCCCTGGATATGGCTATGGGCCAGGTTCAACACCTGACTTCAAAAGGGCTTTGGCACCAGTAGCTGCTCTAACCTATCGGTGTCTTCTCTTTCTACCCTATACAATAAGTCATTATTGTAAACAAAGTAGGGTGGTGATGGCGTAACATCGGGGTTAACTGGTACCCCATTTATACTCACTACTGTGGCCTTGGCGTTTACTAGCGTCAAATACTCTAATTGGACAGAGGCAAACTTTATGGGAGCAACCAGTAAGTCCTGAAAATCTAATTCTGGGGGGGTCCTCAACCACATGTCCTTCACCTGCCATACCCTCTAACAGAGAACCAGGGTCTACTGGATCGGGGATCTCAGACACCAAGGGTACATCCTGGACACAATCAGACTTTCTTTCCCAGAGGTCCCAAAACCACGGAAAATTCTGACCCACTAATACCTCATACATTAGATTCGGCACTACCCCGACCTGATGATGTACTGGGCCAATGGGGTTTTCTATGTACACTCGTGCACTCGTGTAAGTGCGATTATCCCCATGGATACAGGTTTCCTGTAAGGAGATTCCTGGCAGAAACCGAGACTTAACTAGATGTGTAGCGACCAACCTAAATGTACTGCAAGTATCGAGCATTGCACTTACAGGTACCCCCATCTACTTTGACTTCACACATCCTATTCTTCTCTAAATGTCCCTTCTCTATAACAGTTTGCTTAACCGCGGGAACCCCGCCCAAAAAATAACCCACAGAAATGTCACATTGCATTCGTTCAGAGTTTATAGGGCAAGCTGCCGCTACATGTCCAAGTTCATGGCATTTGTAACATTCAATGTACTTCCCAGAACTGGGTCGGGGTGTTGTCTCCAGTCTACTGGAAAGAATGAGACTGGAGTCCTTCCTATAGGATGTGGGACTTCCAACTCCTTTATGTGAGTCTATGAGTCCCTGTGGCCTGTTAGGCCGTGGAACAGTCTTACCGGACCTCCTGACGTGCGGGGATTGGCGACTGGGAACACCATCGGGACTTGGACTCTGGGCCATCTCCTCAGCAGCAAAGTGGCGTTCCACTAAAGCGACAAACTGCTCTGCATTTTGGGGGTCATTCTGGCTGACCCACTTCTGGATGGTGCGAGGAACCGGTCTATGATGACCCTTTCAACAACGACGGCGGCTGTACATTCGTCAGGCTGGAGCCATTTCCGCACAGAGTGGATGAGGTCATAGAGTTGGGAGTGTGGAGCCTTTTCTGCATCGTAACGCCAGGAATGGAACCGCTGGGTCCGAACCGTGACAGTGACCCCTAGCCGTGCTATAATCTCGGCCTTCATGCTTTCATAGTTTTTCGCTTGCTCTGGCTCCAAATCATAATCGGCTTTTTGAGAGTCACTCACCAGGGAGGAAGCAACTATTTCAGCCCACTGCTCAGCTGGCCACTCTTCGCGAACTGCGGTGCGCTCTAAATATGACAGATACCCCTCAACGTCATCGTCCATCGTCATTTTCTGAATGAGGTGTGATTTTACCTGGCGAGTGACCTGTGGGGTCCTGCTAATCTGGGCGGTAATTCTCTCTCCCAACACTCGGAGCTCCTGGTGTAGGCTAAGGTGCGCCTCCTGTTGCTCTTCTTTTAGCGTCTGATGTAGGGACAGCGCTATCTGCTGTACTAACAACGCAGTACTTTCAGTTTGTGACTTTGTCATCTGTTGTAAATTCTCATTATGGGATTTTGACGTATGCTGTAAATTCTCATTATGGAATTTTGACATCTGCTGTACCAATGATGCAGTATCCTCTTGGGTCTTTGCCAATTTCTGCAAACTCTGCATTAGGATACCAGCATTTTCTGTTTGTCTGTGCTGAAGCGTGGTCAGAAATTCATCCATTTTCCACTTTCAGTGCCTTGTGGAATGCCCGCATTCTCCATCAACTGTGACGTCTCAGTCCCAGCGTAGGATCTTGTGTCCAGATCAAAGGCAGGAAAACTTAGCGTTTGTGCACAGGAGGGGTTATTTACAAGGTACAAGTCAGGAACAGGATTAACTCATAACATAAAACAGAAACAAAAAACCTAACTCCTTTCAGGAGTTCTGACTAATACAGCTTAGTCCCTAACTAATAGTGGGAGAACTCACCTCTCTCCCCACTTTACACACTGTACCTGCAGCTTTTCATTTGCAGTCTGTCACATGGCTCTCTGTGTATGTGAAAAAAAGAGTTCAGTGTGCACAGTCCCTTTTGATCTTCTCTCCAAATCCAAGCCTTTCCTCCTGCTGCTCCCAGTCTCTGTGATCAGTGAGGCAATACCATAAACATACAAACAAAAAGGGATGCAAGAAGGAAAATACAAGGATTTAATTTAATCACAAAATCATATATTATATATTAAACCATAAAAACATATAAAACTTCCACATATTAAAAAAAAGATCATAATGGATCTACAAGTGAGAGCCCCTACTCCAGACAGGATATGAATACCCACCACTAAACAATGCTTCAGATGGTTAAGAGGCAAATAAAGTCCAGCAGCCAAATTAAAATCCCACCACTAAACAATGCCTCAGATGGTATTGAAGCAAAAAAGTTTCAGCAGCCAAGATTGAAAAAATAGCTACCAGTGTACTGTAAGTGAGTAAATTGGCGGCCTCATGGGGTAACTCCACTAACAGCTTCTGGGTTCCGTCGTCACGTGTCTCCCGTCGCTGCTATGACCTCACCGCTCAACACGTTTCGTGTCGACTGGACACTTCTTCAGGGGTAGACGTGACGACGGAACCCGGAAGCTGTTAGTGGAGTGGAAATCCAATCTGTCCTGCATTCCAAATTCTCTCGAGGCTGCTTACATTATCTCGTTCATTGTAAGGGATTCGGTCCTGAGGAGAGATCGTGGGTTCCAAGTCATCGGATTCATGCGGGCAAGGATGGTCAGGAACTTTCATCTGAACTTTCCAGAAAAGCCTTCATGGAGTCACCTGTAGGTCGCTCCTAGAGGGGGGGGTTACTGTGAGGATTCGCCTTTCTGGTGCTTCTGCCCCTTTAATCCTCACTCTCCCATCTGATCTCCATGGCACTCAAAAGTGGCAATCTGGCAGTGGTAATTAAGTGCGGCGCGCAGGTCCTGCGTGGGCTCCGTCGCCCCCTTCTGTTTCTGGGCGCAGGGCGCATTTTCGTTCCACCAGGTTTGACGCACGGCATGTGTGGGGTGCGCGGTCTCCCCGTCAGTCTGCGGTCTCCGCCTTTCGGTCCCGCCCCCATCCTGACTTCGGTACTACGCAGCACGGTTGTGCTCGTTCCACCTCTGTTCCCGTGGGTCCCGCCTCTGGTCTCCGCCACGCACTGACGCGGGTGTTGTGGTGCGCGATGACGGCGCGCGACCAGGTTGCCTACGTGTCGCGCGGGTTACATGCACACTCTAATGCGGTCGCAATTGGCTGTGTAATAGGATGCAGCTGCATGATCCAGCAGCCTATCCAGATCCGCAGTTCTACTTCCTGGTTACCTCCCATTGGTGGGAGGCCCCTTAAATATGCTCTCAGAACTCTCAGTCATTGCCGAGCATAACTCCAGTTTGTGTGACGCTGAACTCACTATCTCGTGCCTGGCTGCCTGAACCTTGCTGCCTGATCCTGCCTTGAACTTACCTTGTGATCCTCTCTTGCGCTGACCTTGGCTTTGGATACGACTACTCTACTCTCTCCTGCACTGACCCTGGCATTGGACCACAATGACGCTGCTCTCCTGCACTGACCCTGGCTTTGGCTCTACGACTACTCTACGCTCTCCAATCCCGACTCCTGCTATGTACCCAACGATCCGCTACTCTATACTCCAAGACCCGGCAAGTACCTCATTTACGCTATCTTCTATTACCCTGATCCGGCCTGCAAGACTATCCTACACTCTAGATGCACCCTCGCGGTTGTGGTCGGCGTTTTGTACCAATCCCTACCTCAGCCCTGCAGTCGCACTTCGTTTGTGGTGAGCTACGCGTTACAGTATGCTCTGCCAAACAAACTTCGACCCCGCTGAGGTAGGAAGAGTCCTGAGCACGCATGCCAACGCCCTGTCAAGTCTTGAAAATAAATTGGAGTCTAATGACCAAAACTTGAGAACCCTCCGATAGGACTTTAGAACCTCATCCTTCCACCTCCAAGGTACTCGCCCGGATTCCATGCAATCGGCCGCTAGTACTCCTCCCATGCCTGTTTATCTGTCCGAACCCCGACTTCCCACGACCAATCGATATGGGGGAAATCCTCACGAGTGTCGGGGTTTCCTTAACCAGTTTGAGATTAATTCTTCTCGCTTTTCTTCTTCCCATTCCAAAGTAGCCTACATAATTTCTCAATCGTTGATGATGCTCTTGCCTTGGCCTCTCCCATCAGGGAGCGAAGATCCAACCTCACCCAAAGCATTGGAGCTTATACCAAGGAGTTCAGCAGGGTGTTCGATACACCAGGTCGAAAGGTATCCGCAGCTTCTGCTCTATTCTTTATTTCTCAGGGTAACCGCTCTGTTGCTCGTTATGCACTCGAGTTTAGGACTATTGCCGCAGAGACGAATTGGAACGGAGAATCTTTACTGCCTTCTGGCAGGGATTGTCTGACACTGTGAAAGATGAACTTGCGACTCATGATCGGCCTACCGACCTGGAGGATCTCATTGCGGTCTGCATCAAGGTGGACCATCGCCTCCAGGAGAGAAGGTCTGAGAGACAAATTCATCGCACGGTTAACCCCAGGATTAACCCCAACCAGGTCGGTCAGTTTGAATTTCCTGTTCCAGATTCTTCTGAACCTATGCAATTGGGAGTCACTTCGCTCTCGCGCACTGAGAAGCAACGCTGCATACTGTAGATGCTTGACTTTGTCTGTATTGTGGGTCCTGGACATTTCGCTTTCTCTTGCCCCAACAAGGTGCGAAACACAACGTTCCCATGAGGCCCAGGAGAGTCTCATTGGGAATGATCTCTCTTTCCCCAATTGCTACTTCTAATCCCACAAAGATCCTTGTACCTATCTCCTTGTCCGGTAAGGGATTCTCTGTCTCTACTTTGGCCTTTCTTGATTCGGGTGCCGGGGGCAACTTTATTGATCAGAGTTTTGCAGAACATCACAAGATTCCTTTAGTGTGCAAGAAGAACCCTATCGCCTTGGAGGCCATTGATGGTAGACCTCTTCAGCCTGCATTCATTTTGTTGGAGACCCTGATTATTCGGTTAACGTCTGTAAATAACCATGTGGAAGATATTTCTTTGAATGCCATTCACACTCCCTCTTTTGCAGTACTCTTGGGCTTACCGTGGTTACAAATTCATAATCCACGAATTGGCTGGTTGGGCAAGGAACCTATTCAGTGGAGTTCATGCTGTGTTCAATATTGTCTTGAAGGTTCAAGTAGCCTTTGTGCAACCACCATATCTGAAGATATAGAAAGGGTACAGCTGCCGGAAGAATACATCGACTTCAAGGATGTCTTCGACAAAGTCAAGTCTGAAATACTTCCTCCACATCATCCCTACGATTGCCCCATCGAATTACTTCCAGGTACAACACCGCCCAGAAGGGCCTCTTATCCCTTGTCTATGCCAGAGACTAAAGTCATAAAAGAATACATCGCTGAGAATCTTCTATGGGGCTTCATCCGCAAATCCACATTTCCCGCTGGGGCCAGGTTTTTCTTCGTTAAGAAAAAGGATAAGACATTGCGGCCATGCATTGTTATCGTGGACTCAACAAAATTACTATTAAAAATCGTTATCGACGAGGCGCATGCGTGACGGTGAGACGAATGGATGCTTAGTCCCTGAGCTCCACTTCCACTGGCGCTAATTATATAAATAACGTCAGCAAAAACGCAAACTTTGCAGCCATTCAAATCTTAAACTGTTCCTGAACATCCAGGGATGGCAACAAGCAAAACTCCAAGCAGAAAAACCCAACCGGTCTCCACATACTTCAAGAGAGGTGAAACAGCACAAGGAGATTAGCCGGAGACCCCAGCACAGCCAGCCATTACAGACCCTGCCATGGATGCCCCAGATACTGAACCAGGAGATATGGAGATAGTGCGGCGCAAAGACCTTAAAGAATTCTGCTCACAAATGAAAAAATTCTTTAAGACTGAGCTATGGGCCATCAGAAAAGATGTGGATGCTTTGGGGGAGCGGACAGATTCGCTGGAATCCAAATCCGATGAAATAACATCTAACCTAACACAGACCCAGAAATTAGTAGCCACATTAAATGATCAAGTTAGGTCCCTGGAATAAAAAGTGGAGGATGCTGAGAACAGGGATAGGATGTGTAATATCCGATTGAAGGGAGTCCCTGAGTCTGTCGCTGACCCAGAGGATTTCGCTGCTAAGTGGCTGGAGCACCTCTTCCCTGACCGGACTGATAGGGACCTAGTGCTGGACAGATGTCACTGTGCCCTACGTGGGAGACCTCAGGGCGGGGACCCCCCTTGGGACATAGTAATGAGATTTCACCAGTACTGAATAAAGGAGGAAGTGTGCAGGATTGCAAGGGAAGCCAAAATAATGGAATTTGAGCATATAAATGGGCTGTTTTGGCAGCGACTTCGCCCGGAAGCCGGGACTTCTGCAGAGTGTCGGCCCGTCACTCTAGGAAGAGAGCCGACCCCGTGCACCCGAATCGCAAGCGGAAATGACACAGGGTTTGTGGGACCGGCGGATGAGGGAGGGAGAGGCGGACCTCTTAAAATCCCATACCCCGCCATCGGTGAGATATAGACTGTCCCCCCCCTACCCAGATTAATGGCTCATTAAAGTTGTACCTCTGCAGAGGTTTTAGATCCCCCGACAAAATTTTGCTGCTCACACAGATAAAGCGAGCAAGCGGTAAGCGCTATCAACGTCTGGCTTACTAGCCGACAAAACACGGTACATATGCTTAATTCCCCCGG
>WSYH01019505.1:0-10046 GCA_036426205.1 Ascaphus truei | reverse complement strand
AGACATCTTCAGTAACTGTAGGGCTCCTCCCACGGGAGAAAAAGATCAGTGCCCCGCCAAGGAACCATGCAGAGGGCTGAGAAGTGTGACTTGAAGAATCTTATTACAGCATGAAAGTGGAGCTCTGGCGATCTCACAAACCGTTTCACGCCGAAGCGCTTTGTCAAAGCTTTTGACAAAGCGCTTCGGACGTGAAACGCTTTAGAGGATCCGCCAGAGCTCCACTTTCATGCTGTAATAAAGATTCTTTCAAGTCACACTTCTCAGCCTCTGCAGGTTCCTTGGCGGGGCACTGATCTTTTCTCCCGTGGGAGGAGCACTACAGTTAAACAGTTTAATATAATGTACACATGTCTTCTAATTTGCCCATTACTTTTTCAGAGAATTATCAAGCCGATTTAGCAAAACATACCTGTGAAATTGCCATAAAGCAGAAACTTATAGATGAATTAGAACAACAGCCAGAGAAGACTACATACTCTGAAAACAGCAGTATGAGGAGAAGCTGATGACGCTTGGCAGCATAAAATTCGGGATACAACAGTTGGGAGAGCCGTGTCCTTCAAAACATGGGGTAATTGCAGTAGTTTAGCTACTTTTTTTTTTTTTTTTTTTTAATACTGGTTCTTTAATTTTGTCAATATTACGCTTGGAAAATTAATGTATGATGTACTAATTTTTGCAATAAACATTTTTATGTGTGGTCATGTGAAAAGCTCTACGCGGCATGTTGAAGGTCTAATAGTTTAATAATTATTAAGGCTGATGCCACTGCATTTGTAAGCCCACGTGGTTGTCTTTATGACTTGTCTGGAGAATTAATTGAATCTTACAGGGAAAAATGTTTTTAAGCAGTGCTAGCTATATATGTAATAGTGACATTCTAGTAAATAGACCAATGCCCCATGAGACCTGTATTTCTCTCTGTATGAAGAACTGTCACTTTGTGAAGCACCACATCTATGTTTGTGAAGCATTCCCCATGTGAGCTTTATCTTTAATTCTGACCATCAACGTGAGTAAAACTTCAAAGATGATGAGATTCATAACTCCCTTAGGTATTTGTTATAAAAAATAATTTACCACGAACTTAGTACCATTGAGTACCCTCTCGTTTTTCATATGTTCTGGACACAGTTATGATAACAATACATGGTTAAATTAAAGAATAGGTGAATAGGGTATACATTTTTATATTAATAAACATTTCATGAAAACGTTAAAGATAGTATATGTTATGGTCGTTTGTAACTGTTAGACGAGATAACTATGTGAGGCGGCTTTAGTCTTGAAAGAACTTTAGACCGATGGCGGCTTTGAGAGACTAAGTGGTAGATTTGTTCCGAGATGTGAGGTGCACGGTTAAGCGAATCCGTTCCGCTCCTTTGTTGAAACTTTGGATCGTGAACAGTCTTTTGGAGTCAAATCTCACGGTGATATGTGCTGTGGTGCTAGGGGTGAGGTAGCTGTTTCAGATACGCGGGTAGCTTGCCCAGGAAATATTTGAAGGCAAAAGACAGGAAATGATGAACTTAGCTTTCAGACTCAAGTGATGGCCAATCTCGTTCTTTGAGCATGATGTGTGTTGCTAAGTGATGGTGGTGTATAAAATTAGTCTATAGTTTATATTATTTGTCGTAGATTTTGTTGTATTGGTAGTTGTCAATAACGTTCAGATTATCTACGCTCATTAAGGTTCAATGGAAAACATGCACAAGAAAGAAGGGGAAAAAAGCCAAAAAATCACGACTAATCATGAATATGAAACGCTTCAGACAATGATAATAGAACTTCTAAAGCTGCCAGGGGCCTCAAAAGGAACATGCTGCTCTTGAAAAATCAGGACACTAAGTTATGAAAAACAAATAAGAGAAAAGAAATTGCAAAGGATGGTGGGAGAAATGAAGGAAACAAAGGTAGGTTTATCCCTGTTCTAACCTATTATCTCCACTTTAACAATCTTTGTCTAATATAATTACAATACACTGCAATTAAGGTTGGCGTTATCAAAATTCGTTATCATAATAATATAAAATGACGTCATCCATGACTACTTGACACACATAGGGTGTCATTTGTATGGCAATAAAACTGAGAACAGATGATGACTAGTGCTGGTCTTAAGGGTAAAAAAGTGACGAGTGTACCAATGCTTAGAATCCCTAAAAGTTTATAACCATGTCTGTATATTGTTTGTGGCCAAATAAAAATAATAAACCCTTTGTTCACTGTTGCCCAGGTCACGTTAATGAAAACAAATGAAAAGAGCAAGAAGAAAAGGGCCAGAAAAAGCCAAAGGTTGAACTCGCAGCACAATCGTTGAATTGCAACACTCAAAAAAAGACCAGCGTAATACGCAGAATTGTGAGTTGGATGATTAAAGTTACAAGTGCTGTTGTGTGCAATATATAAATTAACATTGTGCTTGAAATCTGAATATAAATTGTTTTTACAGGATGGATACTGGGGTGTCAGTCCAGAGCGGAAAGGATGCGGATTTTTTAGCTTTATTTACCCTCCTGGGTCTTGAGAGAGAGATTATTCTCTCCTCTAACAAGTCATCTGAGACGATGTCGACGCATAAGGCTCCTGTTTGTTCAACTAGATCGCGTAGAGACGCCGCATCTCCTCCGCCTCTTTTGATTCTAGCCCCGACTGAAGACCAATGGAGAGAACCGCAGACTGCCATACGACCGCGGTCGAGAGGTGCAGTAGTTAATGCGACACCGCGATACTTCCCCGGATGCAGATGAGCGCGCTCTAGTAGAGTGGCCTACAGAGGAGAGAGTAGAAGCATGAGAGAGTATTGAGTAGAGAGATGAGGAGAGATGACAGAGAGCACTTAAGACGACTGAACGATGAGAGTAGAGACGAGAGAGTATAAGAGGAGAGAGAGAGCAAGGATGAGAGACGAGAGTAGTGACGAGATTGTTTTCCTACCCCTCTGAAACGATTAGCAGATCGAGCCGAGCTTTTTCCTCCCGGGCGTGGTCGAGCACTAGAGGATCGCATGATGGTATGTTAAGAGAATGTCCTATTTTTCGATTAGATCTCTGGTTTTTCGACGTGAACGAGAGATGGACGCAAGCCTGAGTAGAGAGAGGGAAGAGAGAGAGAGAGAGAGAGATGAGGAGACGAGAGATGTGAGCAAGAGAGAGATGAGAGAGAGAGAGAGACGAGAGAGAGAGAGACACGAGAGGAGAGATAGAAGAGAGAGAGTAGGAGAGAGACTGACCGATGCATAGTAAGAGAACGAGACAAGAGGGAGAGAGAGGAAGAGAGAGAGCAGAGAAGAGAGGAGAAAGTGAGAGAGAGAGACGGAGATGAGAGAGAGAAGAGTAGAGCGGACGGAGGAGAGAGAGAGAGCAGAGAGCGAGAGAGAGGAGCATGAGAGGAGAGCCGAGAGAGAGGAGAGAGCGAGCGATGAGTAGAGAGAGAGAAGAGATATAATATTATTATATAGATGTGTGTGTGGTGTGTGGGTGTAGTGTGTGTGTGGGTGTGTGTGGTGTATGTGTTGTGTGTGGTGTGTGTGTGTGTGCGGTGTGTGTGTGTGTGTGTGTGTGTGTGTGTGTGTGTGTGGTGTGTGTGTGTGTGTGTATATATATATATATTATTGTGAAAAGCGTAAATAAAAAACACAGTCTGAGGTTATTTTGAAACAGAATAACACGTGAATTTATTCAAGTCAAGTGCACAACGGAGCAGCTTCAAAACAAAACTCTCTAAACATAACATGGTATGCATATATTTATACCCTAAATCCTAAAGCTCCACCCCTTTATGGGGGGGCTTGCACGTCACAAAACATTACTCATTTGTAATAACATAAACAAATAAAAGCTGATGTCATTATTTGTAATACTTAACATACTGGAAACTGTCTGTAGCTAAAATCATTATGGGGTTAAATGTGATGTCAGTTCTGCCACTTGGCACACTGTGTGAGAAACAGTTTATCTAGACTACTAACGAGGCTTTCTCATAATATCTAGCTGTTTACACTTTTAATTTGAAGCTGATGGATGAGGAAGGGTCAATAAATTCAGCTAGGAGCGAAAATATTCCCTTCTCTGCTTCACACATTTGTTTATACAGAAATGAAACACAGAAAATTAAGACTCACAGAGACAAGACAAGATGGCGGATTGAAATATTCACACAAAATGGCTTCATCCTAAATGCTGTTATGTTATGCCAGACCCCTAATGTCTCAACTTCGTCAGTCCCTCCTCTGATTCTTAAAACATTGTTTTTGAGAATTATTGGTATGATTTTAGTCCAGAAACACGTTGGGAGGCACACGGGTGCTCCATCATCTCATAATGCTGCTTGAGGGTGTAGGACAGTGCACGAGGGTGCCTGCCAAATGTAGTCATAGTCTCGTATGGGTTATAGCCAAATTCTTTCCAGAGTTAGAACACTGTGTACTTGGCATCTTCTTTCTTCAAGGGACTGCTGTAAATTGGTTCTCGCAAACAATGGCATTATGTCTGCAGAGGGGGTGGCACATTGTGGATCATGCCTTGACAAACATAACACAAAATAGATGACCGAGTATCACAATCATACACAAAAATTTCGCTCCTAGTGATCCTACCAATCCAGTCAGCCCCAAAGGGTCCAGTCTGTGTCACCTTCCTTCCTAAGTCTTTCTTGAATTTTCTTCTATCTTATCTAACTCATGTTGTACCTTGCCACTATGATCTTAGATGAAAAACACAACATTGTTCTTAATTAGGGCACATACACCTCCTTTTATGCTAAAATGTAATCTAAAGCCATTCTGTTTTTGTACGGCCATAAGCCTGATTGAACCTGTTCTTGGTTTAATGATGAAATGAAAAACTGCAAAATTAAGGCCACTCTTCCTGTAAATTGTTATCTGATGAACATACATTTTTACCAGGTTTCATGTTTGGTGGAGACACCTGACTCAATACATTGATTCTTGTTCCTAGTGTGTGATACACCCTTTAAAGAGGTTCCCTTAAAAAATGGAAAAATACAGAAATTATACACAATACTAAAAACCTTATTTTATGCAAGCAACCTTTCTTTGATATGCAGTTGCTAATAAAGGAAATGGCATCATCTCTATCATCAATATATTTTGAGCTATTACTGAGAATTGAAGGGGTTTGGTATCTGTGGAAGCAAAATGCATTGATCCTCACCCCTGCACGCATTGTATACATCATTCACTCAGAATATCAGAACAGACAATGTCTGCGATGGTCAACATGGCTGACTTATGATCCTTCTGTGGCTGACACACCCCCTGGGTGACCCCCTCTCTGCGGTGGAGGTGCAACACACTTCTGGATCAAAGTTTTGCTGCATATGACACATATATAGAGAGTGATGAGTACTGCCAAAACCACATACAAGAGCTTTCACAAGCCACGCTTCCAGGGAAACCAATCCTCCCATCAAGGCTCAATTGAACATACTACACCTTAAATTTCTAACTTAAACACACTCTAAAGAATAAAAAATATTGAGTCTCTGAAAAATAAAATGTTCTGATAGAAATCAGGAATATTGAGTCTCTGAAAAATAGAATGTTTGAGTGCTTTTGAAAAAATGAAATGTCCTGATAAGATCAGGGGCTCTGCCTGGTATCTTATTTTCTCGTTGGTTAACGGTCAAAGTTTATGTTCTCGTCAAAACGTTAACTTGATGCGGGCTGTGCTTTAGGTGACTTTGGTCTTTGGTGGAGCTGGAATGAGTTTACTGTACTTTGGTTCCAGGGAAAGAACTCTGCACTTTAATTGCTGTATGGTGGTTAGTACGGGCCACTCATGTGGGATGAGGAGCATGCTTGTTTAGGAAACTACTTGACCTTAACTCCGTCTCGTGTAGGTGCATCTTTATCATACCTTATGCCTAGAGAGACTCAAAAAATATATTAGTGGCATACAATACTTATTAATTGATTTGATACCAATAGATGGTCCTTAATTTGTTCCTTTGAAACTACTGATGTCATAAGTCATCCCATAAGTGTCTCATAGGGAGATAATTTATACCTAAGAACAAAATTCTGTATCAATGTGTTTACTACTGTCTTAACATCTGCATATAGACAGAGGTATCTCCTATTAATGCTCTCATATTTAAAAAACTAAGCAGCTAATGTGGACTTAACTGTACTACAATCTAAGTTCCTAAGGCTTTGGGCTCAGCCATTGTCAAATCAATTGCTTCCATAATCAAATATCCGTTTACAGGCCATACCCCTAAGACCTGGAAAACTACCAGAGCTATCCCAATCTTCAAAAGTGGGACAAAAACACTTCTCAAAACTCACAGACCAATCTCTCTCTCCCCCATACACACTTGCTCCTTTCATGCATCACTGTCATCTCCTCCGAACGCAAATGGTATCAACCTTTTCATAAAATACTAACTAACCTTAAAAACTTGCCCCACAAATTAAAACATCCCAATAGCCTGCACTCATGGCTATTATTCACACACAGTCACTCCTACCACACCCATTGTGGCAAGCACTGCCATCTACAGACTTATTCCCTCACCTGCTATCTCTGAACATTTCCCTTACACCTTAGATTGTAAGCTCTTAAGGGCAGGGATTCCTTTCCATTGTCTGATTTTGTTGTGACTTATTATTCTATTATAATTCCTCTACTGGTATTCTTATGAAGTGACTGAGTACATTTTTGACGCTGTATATAAATTCATACACTACAAATCACTACTATCCAAAGTCATGGACAAAAATGGTTCACTCCCAATTAAACAATACATACTAAGACAAATGCCCCTAGCCATTCCAGTCAGGCCTCCACCCCAAACACTCCATTGTAACTATTCTGCTAAAAATATGAAATGCTTGCATATAATATATATCCTGCTCACTATGTAACTGTATTTGCAACTAGGTATCACCTGTCCTTTAACTCTATACCTAGAACATATCCAAAAAACGAGAGGTGACTCCCAATGCACCACTTTGGCAAAACATTCTACAAATATTTTAACAATAAACTACTGCTTATAATAAAATTGTACACCTATGGAAAAAATAAATGGTTAGAAGTTATAAAATACATCACATATTCATATAATAGTCAAATGCTTTTGTATAGGACTTCATACTAAATTCTTGTAATTAAGTCTCTTTGTCGCGGCCGAACACACTGACGCGTTATTATTTTAAAGACCTAATGTGCCATGAAATGGGAGAGACCGGAACACGGGCTGACCTCCAGGTATGGAAAATGTGAGGTGGCAAGTATTACTAAGCAACTGGCTTATATGTAAGCTCTAGTGTTGTTGATGAAAGAAACTCACGATTAACAAGAGGGCCCAGCGGTCTCCCCGAAGGCTCAGCAATTTCATCCGGTCTCCTTTGACAAAGCGCTTCGGCGTGAAACGCGTTTGAGGATCCGCCAGAGCTCCACTTTCATGCTGTAATAAAGATTCTTCAAGTCACACTTCTCAGCCTCTGCATGGTTCCTTGGCGGGGCACTGATCTTTTCTCCCGTGGGAGGAGCACTACAGTTAAACAGTTAATATAATGTACAATGTCTTCTATTTGCATTACTTTTTCAGAGAATTATCAAGCCGATTTAGCAAACATTACCTGTGAAATTGCCATAAAGCAGAAACTTATAGATGAATTAGAAAACAGCCAGAGAAGACTACATACTCTGAAACAGCAGTATGAGGAGAAGCTGATGACGCTGCAGCATAAAATTCGGGATACACAGTTGGAGAGAGACCGTGTCCTTCAAAACATGGGTAATGCAGTTTAGCTACTTTTTTTTTTTTTTTTTTTTAAGTACTAGGCTTCTTTAATTTTGTCAATATTACGCTTGAAATTAATGTATGATGTACTAATTTTTGCAATAACATTTTTGAATGTGTGGTCATGTGAAAAGCTCTACGCGGCATGTTGAAGGTCTAATAGTTTAATAATTATTAAGGCTGATGCCACTGCATTTGTAAGCCCACGTGTTGTCTTTATGACTTGTCTGGAGAATTAATTGAATCTTACAGGGAAAAATGTTTAAGCAGTGCTAGCTATATATGTAATATTGACCATTCTAGTAAATAGCCAATGCCCCATGAAGACCTGTATTTTCTCTCTGTATGAAGAACTGTCACTTTGTGAAGCACCCACATCTATGTTTGTGAAGCATTCCCATGTGAGCTTTAATCTTTAACTTCTGCCCATCAACGTGAGTAAAACTATCAAAAGATGATGATTCTAACTTCCCTTACGTATTTGTTTATAAAAATATTTTACCACGAACTAGTACATTGAGTTACCTCTCGTTTTTCATATGTTCTGGACACAGTTATGATAACAATACATGGTTACATTAAATGAATAGGGTTATACATTATATTTAATAAACATTTCATGAACAGTTAAAGATAGTATATGTTATGGTCGTTTGTAACTGTTAGACGAGATAACTATGTGAGGCGGCTTTAGTCTTGAAAGAACTTTAGACCGATGGCGGCTTTGAGAGACTCTGGTAGATTTGTTCCAGATGTGAGGTGCACGGTAAGCGAATCCGTCCGCTCCTTTGTTGAACTTTTGGATCGTGAACAGTCTTTTGGAGTCAAATCTCAGGTGATATGTGCTGTGTGTGCTAGGGGTGAGGAGCTTGTTCAGATACGCGGGTAGCTTGCCCAGAAAATATTTGAAGGCAAGACAGGAAAGATGAACTTAGCGTCTAGACTCAAGTGATGGCCAATCTCGTTCTTTGAGCAGTGATGTGTGTTGCAGTGATGGTGGTTGTATAAATTAGTCTATAGTTTATATTATTTGTCGTAGATTTTGTATTGGTATTGTCAATAAACGTTCAGATTATCTACGCTCTTAAAGGTTCAATGGAAACATGCACGGAAGAAAAAGCCAAAAAAATCAAGACTGAATATGAAAAGAAGCTTCAGACAATGAATAAAGAACTTCTAAAGCTGCAGGCTGCTCAAAAGGAACATGCTCGCCTCTTGAAAAATCAGACACAGTATGAAAAACAAATGAAGAAATTGCAACAGGAGGTGGGAGAAATGAAGAAAACAAAGGTAGTGTATATCCCTTGTTCTAACCTATTATCTCCACTTTTAACAATCTTTCTAATATCATTACAATACACTGCATTAAGGTTGGCGTTTACTCAACATTCTTAACATAATATAAACTGACGTCCAATCAGAACTACTTGACACACCTAGGGTGTCCATTTTGTATGGCATAAACTGAGAACAGTGGTACTAGTGCTGGTTCCTTAAGGGTAAAAATGAGATGTGTACCAATGCTAGAATCCTAAAAGTTATAACCATGTCTGTATATTGTTTGTGGCAATATAAGAATAAACCCTTTGTTCACTGTTGCCCAGGTCCGTCTAATGAAACAAATGAAAGAAGAGCAAGAAAAGGCCAGAATGGTTGAATCTCGCAGAAATCGTGAAATTGCACAACTCAAAAAAGACCAGCGTAAACGAGATGTGAGTTGGATGATAAATGTTACAAGTGCTCGTGTGTGCAATTATATAATTAACATTGTGCTGTAATATCTGAATAGTTAAGATTGTTTTTACAGGATTGGTACTGGGGTGTCGTCCAGAGCGGAAATGTGCGATTTTTAGCTTTTATTTACCTCCTGGGTCTTGAGAGAGATTATCTCTCTCTCTCACTCTATATATCTCTCTATATCTCTATATATCTCTATCTCTATATATCTCTATCTCTATATATCTCTATCTCTATATCTATATATCTCTCTATATCTATATATCTCTCTATATCTATATATCTCTCTCTCTATCTATATATATCTCTCTCTATATCTATATCTCTCTCTCTATATCTATATCTCTCTCTATATCTATATCTCTCTCTCTCTATATATCTATATCTCTCTCTCTATATCTCTCTCTATATATATCTATATCTATATCTCTCTCTCTCTATATCTATATCTCTCTCTCTATATCTATATCTCTCTCTCTATCTATATCTCTCTCTCTATATCTATATCTCTCTCTCTATATCTATATCTCTCT
>WSYH01019504.1:0-10047 GCA_036426205.1 Ascaphus truei | reverse complement strand
ACACACACACACACACACACACACACACACACACACACACACACACACATACACACACACACACACACACACACACACACACAATAACTGCAGTATACTTAAAGGAAAAAAGAACACAGAAGCGCCAGTAGAGATGTGTCCACTCCAGAAGCGCAGATACAGTGTGCATCTGGATAGCACATGTTGCTGCCCCTTTTACCCACGTATAAAGTGTCATCCAAACACAGATGAGTACAAAAAATGGCATATAAGTAAATATATTTGAGATATTTAAGGGTGCTAGGCTGCAAAGGTAGGCTACCCTAAATAAACCCAAAGAAAAAAAGACCACCCGCAGGTTTGCGAGGGACTCTACTCACCATTCAAGAGAACTCACGGTCTGTAGGTTCCTTGAAACAGGATAAAAGAAGAGTCAATTCTTAATACAAATCACCACTTTTACTTCTCAAGAACATGCAAAAAATACGCTTCAGGCTTCACACAGCCTTTCTTACCTTATCGTACAAAAATAACTAAACAAATTGACCAGACTCGCCACCGACAATAGAAAAATCTCTGCTACATCGGTGCCTGTGCATATTAGTATGTGTTCCTGTGCAGGGTTTTGTGTTTGTTGAAGGTGGTTTGTAGGCAAGGGCGAGCGTAAATTCTGCTCATTTTGGTTGTGCACAAAATATAGATTTCACATAAGAGACAGCAGAATACATAGCTGCACTACATCTGAATGTTAATATCAATACTGCATTAAGATTGTGCAGACTGAGGGCCAGTTTGATGTTCCTGTGTTTTATTTAGTAGAAATCACAGTATCCATTGCAAAGTGTACTGCATACTGTATATTGCAGCAAATACAAATACACATTATATTTCAATACATGACTGGCATACATGATCTATTTCTTTAATTGTAGTCAACATTAGAATACTGTAGCTAATCAAATATTTCCCATATGAGGTTATATGTAAGAACGTGAATGAGTGAAGTCATACTTATCCATACACGTATTGAAGCCCTAAACTGCTCGTCTCTCACAATGTTATTTTGTCACCTGTTTATTTGTTTTTATGTTTTTGTAAGTCCTCTCTATACTGTTTAAACTATAAAATACATCATATAAAATGAACATTCTCAGTACTCGATTCTGTAGCTGTTGTTATTTATTTTATTAGTTAAATGTTTATCTTGCTTAGCAAATAGCTGATGGGATCCAAGGTAAAGGGCAAGCAATGTACAAAGCAGAAATACAGTACTGCATAATACAGTACAGTAACATCACAAATGATCTCCTGATACATGCCTCTCCCCCTAGCTGAGTTGTGGATGAATAAAGCATCCTAAGCAGCTGTTTTTGCCATTGAGTGCTGTGAGATTTGTTTAGTGTTCCATGACAGCACCTGACTCAATCACAGTATTCGTTGAGTCCCATATGTGAAATATTTCTAGTGGCGCAATATTAGGTTATGTGAATTTTTAAATGAGAATCAAGGTCACATACTGTAACAAGGTCATGTTCACATGCATGTAATGGGTTTAACAACAAACCGGCTTACGAACATTATATTAAGCATGCACACCCCAAAAATATTTACACAACATCCCCATTATGCTGTTACATCAAGGATAAATGTAAGATCTTACATTTACAGAGGTTTTTAGCTACCCTTGCTTCCAGAAAAATGACCAAATTTAGCCAAAATCATAATTTAGAAAAACAGGGGGGAAACGTGTAAAAAAAAGACGCAACTCATTAAAAGGTAACAGGTTCAATTAGAGCTCAAAATACAGTGTTTATTACATTTCAATTTAATAAAAAGAAAAGTTAGTGTTTATTTAAAAGGATTATAAGATCACCTACAGTAAAAATAAGAAGAGACCACGGAAAACCTATACATTACCACAAAGTCTTGTAGTAGGTCCCCTATGGGACCATAAGCAGAAAATGTGAAATCCACACACCACCAGTACCAGTGTATGCCTGGGATGAGTCTAAAATGTGCATTTACTACCAGAAATGTTATACTTCAAAACTCCTAGGCTCAGATTCACAGAGGTCCGTTATTGACTTACAGTAATGAAGTGCTACCCTAAGTTAATGACTCGTTAAGTGCTAACGTATTTTCAAAGCTAATTTGCGCAGTGTTGAAGAAGCATTTGCAGTGTATTTCCCCCCCCCCCCCGAGGTTGAAAGCAGGGGGTCTCTGGAGCTGAACTACGTTAATTTCAGAGGCATTTGTTTGAGATACTGTAACATGACCAGAGTGAGAGATACTTATATACCTCCCCACCTTTATACAACACGTGGAGAGACATCTGGGAATTATGCTAATAAGGAAATGCAAAGCATATTTAAATGAAATAAATGAGCATATTTCCCAGGTATCTCATATGTTCATTTTTGTACACTGGTGTTTGTCCATGTGTTATATAAAGGTGTGTTTGGGAGGAATATAAGCATATTCTAATAAGGACTACCATAACCTTACATATTATAGGAGAAGGAAGAGGATTTTAACCCCTAGCGATGCTAGCCAGGAAATGTCCATGTAATAGATATGCAAATTTAAAGCATTTAAATCTTCATAATCCTTCCAAACAAAACAGCCTTAATAAACTCAAAACGTCAACATCCACAATTGCTGTGATATACCACTATTGAAGTCCATTGAATGCCACTGTCTATAGACTCCCAATAGCCTATGATAGGTACGTCTTATATGGGTGTCAAGTGGCTATAGGAACTAAATGGTATAGAGGTCACAAACATGAGCAACATATAATAATGAAATTACTCACTGATTACCATGTGGAGATCTGGAGACGAAACGCGTGAGAGTGTTCTCTTACTGTTTTTAATGTGCCTTAATAAATTTTTGTGCTTAGACTTTTGCAGTACTGGTCATAATTTTCTCCAAGGCAGCTGCATAGCCGCTCACGATCTCTCCTTACATATTATAGGAGTATAATAATCTACATCATGGACTAAAAATCTTTTATCATACAGTAGTCATGTCCCAACGCATGCAAATGTCTTTAGAGGGATCACTTTTATGACATATTCTAGTAGCTGCGAGTTTGTCTTTGCCAAACCGCACAGTTTAACACAGTAAGAAGTAGTGAAATTCAATTTGCCAATGAGCCATATTCTATATTATGTAGCTAGGACTGGTTTCTGGCTACCAGTCTGCCCTTCTCCTGGCAGTAAGCCCTGGTAAGAGCAGGCCTGCCAGGATAATCCTGGGTTTTCCCCACCCTCAGCAGTTTCAGTGAGTCACAGGGGAAGCGGTGTGTGTCCAATCAGGGACTCAGACATGTTTCCTGCTTTTCTTGTACATAAGGGGCTGCATTGCTAAATTTACTCAGTTGTCTCTACCCTTGAAAGAGACAGGTTCTCACCCAGAAGTGCGGATTGGCTGTGCACTTACTGGCTTCTCCCCTTGGGAGTGAGACCCCACCTCTGACTCTAATAGGGAGTCAGGTAAGAGCAAGGACTGGTGTGGGGGCCCTGTAGCCACAGTGGAGGTCCAGGGAACATCCTGAGGGTGAAGCCCCAAGAACTGCTGTAACCCCTATGTGAGCTGTGTATGCTTACCATCTGCAGTGTGTACAAATAAAGTGTGATCCTGTTCCAATATACCTTCCTGCCTGAGACTGCAATCTATCAGGGGGGAGTGGAAGTAAGTTCTCCTGCAGGGATTGTCTCCACATCCCTGGGACCTGCAAGAGATGGAGGCACTGTCACCGTGAGTACGAATCAGTTACTACCCCAGAAGCCTGTTCTGTTATCTTCCACAACACCACAGGAGACTCAGAGCAACTGTGAGCCAGCAGGTATGCACCACACCACATGTGTAGCAATGAAATCTTCCAAAGGGGGGAGAGGGGGAACATGTGTTACAATTACAAAATCACATTGTTTAAGCCTTGTCTATAAAAATGAGAAACAGCGCGGCATGTACTTTTGTTTTGAAGTGGAGTGAACATAACCTTGCGAGACAATGCATCACAACCACTATGTTAAGCGATCATTTTAGACAACGTATTTCAGTACTGTGGGAGGAGTCAGAAAGAGGCAGACTGGGCTAGGAGTTTGGTAAGAGGTAGGTGTGTTTTGGTGCCATCTGATAGCAAGCTGTGAGTGAGTTGTCTTTTGAGAGGTGGAGGTGTGAGTTGCTGGGTGTGACTGAGGGTAGGAAAGGAGGTGAGGAGTCCAATAGTGCAGAGGTAAGAACAATGGCAGGGGAGTCCAGCCAGGCTTGCAGGCTATGGGGCAGAAAGTGAGAATGAGGACCACACTTCTCAAGGCTCAGAGGTTGAGGCTCCGCAAGTTACATCACCTCCTGTGACATGTAGACAGGGTTTCAGGGGTGAGCACACACCTGAGAATTAGGTCCTGGTTGTGCAGGTATCAGGCAGTACGATTGTCTTTTTGGTCACTTATCAGATAAGAAAATCAATAACAGAAGTACAGTGTAAAAATTAAGCATGACATGTAAATATAAATATTTACATTTAGAAAAAATATCCACACTACTATTTATATGTAAAATACATACATTCATGTAGCTCAGGGGTGGACACAAATATTTAGCACAGGAGACATGGCACATTTTGGGAAGCCTCACTGTGACGATCAGGGGTAATCTAGCCTGTAATAAAGGCGTTATACCCGGCTTGTTACCCCTAATTCGTGTGGGGGGAGAAAGGGTTAATGTGTAATGTACTATGTATGTGTATTACAAAGCACTTTTATTCCCTGTGAATTCAATTCCCAAGTCTAGTTACTGTAAGCAGGCAAATTAGGTAAAGTGTTTTGTGATCTATAGACGAGCCAACGAGTATTCTAACACTTGCCTTAAACTTGCCTTAACTAGCCAGTTTACATGTTGGGTACATTTCAGTGACATTTCTGCAGAGGCTAATGGCCCATCGGATTAACACAGCAGGGGTTCCAGGCAAGGGTTCAAACTGTGGGTAGAGGTGACAAGGGAGCGGGACACCATGCACATGTAAAAGAGAGATCACAAAAATAGTACAGTACTGTATAGCACAAAAATGATAATCCTATGAAATTCTGCAAAGGTTATACTCACAAGCAGACAGTGAGTAAAGGCATTTCACACATAAAGTGTACATGAACAGTAGTTCCACGTAGATGGGCATCTGGGGACCAGGATGGGATGGATAGGGTGCACTACAGCAGAGGACAAGAACACACCATAGCGCGAATTGCGCAACAATTTAATAAATTTTATGATACAGTTTGCGACACATGTGTTTTAGGGGTACGGAGGCTCCAACGGATCAAATTAAACCAGCTTATTGCAATTTCCCACCGCGTTTCATGACGTCAGTTACTTCATCAGGGATATATCTGAATAGAGGGTGCTGAGTCTTAATATACCCCTCCCCAATCCTAGCTAAGTAATACCTGACACAACCACGAAATCTCTTACAGCACTAATTAGATCCGCTCAATATACAGTAATTACACACCTATTTTATACATTAAACATCCATATAAACCAACAACAATATTAGATCACTTGGTATACTGTATAACCTAAATTATACATCAATGAATAAATCATGCAGGTTGTACAGGATAAAAGAGAGGGAGATATTTTTCTTTTTAATTGCTAAACAAGAAGCATATTGGATACACACTAAACACTATGGTGCCAAATGGGTTATATTAGGACATAGGGCCTCATGCAGTAAGCGCCGATAAGGCTTTTATCAGCATTTTCCCGCCAAAATTGGATTTGAGATTCAGTAAGCGCAGATAAGTGGTCAAAATCGGCATTTTGTCTTCCCGATAAAAATTTATCGACATGCGGCTGCCGATAACAAACTTATCAGCACTTTTCGCCACTTTTTGAAATCGGCAGTATTTTAGTAGCCCCGATCAGCTGATCGGCACTCAAAAATGGAGATTTCTACGGCAATTTGTCCCGCCAACTAAAGTTGGCAAGTTGGAGGGGAGAAGAATCGGCAAGGTTGCCGGGACGACACTTAGAAAAAATAGCTCATCTCTACATCAATGGAGTCAATGGAGCGGGGACTTATAACTTTATAGGAGTGTTTACGTTCTATTGCTCCTAATACAAATGTTCTTGGCATTACAGTGTCGATGTGATTCACTTCATCGTGTCACCGCTTAAGTTTATTATTGGCAGAACATTGAACTTTTCTATGTTATGATGATTTGCGTGTCACACTAGTCTTAATGTTATGATGTGTTAAGGTAAACTCCTATAGTAAACTCTTAAAGGAACAGATCACATAATATGAAACATGTTACTTAAGTGTACTTCAAATTATTATATGATGTAACAGATTTCACACATCTAACAGATCCAGCGTATAGTAATGTTGGTATACATTATAGAATGCTTTGAATGTGTAACGCATGATCAAATGTAAATGTAGCTGTTTGTTTTCATGTTTACATGTACTTTGTGACCTCCCTCTTTTGATGACGTCCGCAATTGGACACTCAATAACATTGCATGTTTACATTGTACCCGATGCATTATAATCACTTCATGCTAAGTTATACACAGATCTATAATAGTTACTCATTTTTTCACGATTGAATCATAATCAATAGCAAGTATCCTGATGGCATTAAATTATGCATATGGACATTACAATTAGTTCATGTGAACATGTGACAATAACATGCCAAATTAGACATGTTGCAACGTAGTTTATCAACGTCAATGTCATGGTTGTATCCTAATAAAATGACTGAGTGTTGCGTTCAGAAGTTGTACATGCATTACACATTCCATAAATACTTGCGAATAATTGGTTGTACAAAGCTTAACGTTACATCATTGTCAAATATCATGATTGCCTGGTGAACACACATAAATAATCCTTTTAATTCGTACTGGATACCCGTTTGGAGTTAACTACTTGGATATGTTAATGTAACACCTTGCACTTCATCAAGTCACCTGACATCATCACATAGGTATTTAAAGGAGGCTAATTACCTGCGCATTGACAGCTACAGACCTGAAAATGATACGAATGTTTATGAGACGGAGGAAGATTCTATTGGAGGAGAAGCTAGCTGAGGGTCAGGATGTCACAGGCCAAGGAAGGGACAGGGACAGAGACAGGGACAGGGACGCAGAGAGGGAGAGGGCGAGGGAGAGGGCAAGGAGATGAGAGGAGAAGAGAGAGGAGAGAAGTTGTGCCTCGTCCTCGTTTGTACAGGGAGAGAACCATGTTAGGTGGGATGAGTGAGGAGGAGATTATAAGTCACTATCGTTTGAGTTCAGCAGCAATCTTAGCTCTTTATGAAGAGATACGGGGAGATTTAGATTTTGTGACAGCCAGAGGTTGTGCAGTCCCTAGACTTGTTAAAATGCTGTGCTCATTACATTATATTGCTTCTGCGTCATTCCAGACAACTATGGGCATAGTGGGCGGGGTCGCGCAATCTACATTCTCGCGGGCCTTTACCCAGTTTCTATGTGCACTGAATAGACGCGCTAGGAATTATATTCATTTTCCTACAGAGCACACAGAGTGGCTGGAAGTGAGGAATGGCTTTTATGCCATAGCCAGGATACCATGTGTGATGGGTGCAATAGATTGCACCCATGTTGCTTTGATCCCGCCTAGTCAGAGTGAGCATGATTACTGCAACCGTAAGCACTACCATTCCCTGAATGTACAGGTGGTATGCGATGCCACGATGAAGATTATGCATGTAGTAGCCAAATTCCCAGGTTCCAGTCACGATTCCTCTATCCTGAGAAACTCATAAGTCTTCCATGCTTTCGAAGAAGACTATTTTGGACCTGGTTGGCTGGTGGGTGAGTACATATTATGATGTGTTAACAAACAACTCTAGTTTTTCTATGAACTGTTGAATGTAATAATGTTAACACAAATTGTATCATATTTGTGCACGATGGATTATAGGTGACTCAGGATACGAAATTAGGCCGTGGCTTTGGACCCCGGTGGCAAACCCTCAATATGAAGCAGAGGAGAGGTATAATGTGGCACATATATCTACACAACCCGTCATAGAAAGGACATTTGGGCTTCTGAAAACATGATTCATGTGTGTAGATAGAACAGGGGAGGCACTTCAATATAAGCCTGCTAAAATGTCAGATATTATAATTGCATGTTGCATTTTGCACAATCTGGCACTCCGCAATAATTTAGAAACTGACATACGTTAGGGCTTGGAGGAGGAGCATCCCGTAAATTTTCCAGCTGACACTGAGCAAACAGCCTATGGTGTGGAGACACTTCGGAATGTCATAAACACATATTTTTCATGTAAGCAAATACATATATGTTCATAGTACTACATAGATGTATTAATTCATTATAATGATAAATACATGTGTCCAAATACCATTCACTTAGGAAACAGATGAATATGGTTCTCACACCTTTCTCTTCTCTGCTGTGTGGACAATTGCATGTGGCACCGGTATGTCATTCATCAACAGGTTGTATTATACTTCTTACCACTAAAAGGTGTTGTGTGTACGTGAGGAAATAATGTGTACTAAATCTATATTTTCTGTACATGCTCTTTCTGGTTATGCATACACAATAAACCTACTATGTCGATAGCCAATAGCTAGTGCAGTATGGTTACATACAATTTCTCTTTTGGAGTGTGACATGTGTGTCACAATTATGTGTAGACTATTGTGTATTTAAGATCATATTTGACGTATTCTAGATTTTGTTTCATATCACATACAAAATTGTCACTTCTGTGTGTTGCTTGCTTACCTTAATGAACATGTCATGACAATGATTTATATTCATTCATGTTTTCTTTTTCAAGGTATATCACTCCAAGGACTGCTCATGGTATGTATTTGAATTCACATCTGTCATAAGATGTGCAAACATCGATACAGGTATAGTTACAGGATGTATAAAGAGAACGTAATGAAAAAGATGTGACAATTGAAATATGTCGTTTCTGTATTGTGTCCGTGCGTTTATCTACACTTGGTGGTTCTTTTTCTGTGTGTTTTCAAATCATTACGTACATTACATAACATGTAATTTTGCCAACGTAACAACATCCATTCATGCACATGAGCAATGTTAACACTCAATGCATGTTTGTATGAAAATACCCAAATGTGTTAAACATCATTAACATTGCAATGTATGTGATTATTTCTTCTCTCACTTCATCTTCATGTTGATTACTACATTGTCACATGTGTATGTATAAGTGAAAGATGTGTGTTGATTTGACGTTCATCTAACATTTGTCAAAATGTTAACACCATTCCAAAGTATAGTTCTTTGGATTCTCAACTTTTCCTAAATCATTCAACACAATGACAATGTAGTTAATAAATTTTTTATTTCATTTACGTTAGTTATTCATAATGATCATGATCCTTTATAAGTACTGTCAACATATGAACATAAATGAAGTAGACATTTGCATACGCACACATTTCAACAACATAGTGTGTGTGTGTGTTGTAGTTTTTGTGTGAGGCATGTATTTCTACCAGAAATAATATAAACCAACATCATAATGTTGCTTTTATCATCGTCGTCACTTAGCTATGTATGTGTTGAACGTTTACTAATAACACTAAACTATAGTTACTCGTGTGAATTAAATGTACACACAAATGTTCATGGTTTAATGATCTGTACCTAACATTCATTAGCTCATGCATGTTAGCTTACCACTACAACTTAGGTGATAATATAACATTCACACGACTAAAAAGTTTCTATCACCTCACTATTGTTATTGTGTACGTTCAGATACAATGTCTACGAGTTGTTATGTAGCATTTACATTCTTTGACAAGTCACACGTGAGATTATAATATATAGTAGATTAATGTGTTTGCTGAGTGATAATGTTGGTTGCATATATCACATGGCAATACATATAATGTTAGTAGAAAAGAAAAAAATATCAATATAAGTTCTAACTTCAGTGCTTAGCAACATCATTATGATAATTAAGTGCATAGTAAATATTTGCACAATAGGATAACATTATGTAGTGATTGTTA
>WSYH01019503.1:0-10047 GCA_036426205.1 Ascaphus truei | reverse complement strand
GAATCCAAAGAACAAGCAAGGTCAGGCAACACAGAACAAGACAGGCAAGGCTCAGACAGGAGGCAGGACTGCAGTGAACACAGCGCACATACACCAGGTTATGCTGTTATTATCGTGCGAGAGCAAAACCATGTGTGGTTTTTTTATATATTTTTTATTAAATCTGTACTTCTCTTTGGGCGTTTTGTGTGCTTTCTCTTTTTTCTTTATCCCTAATACCTGCCCTGTTGGTGGCCCTTGACAACTGGAGTTGGCCGCCCCTATATATGTTTTCCCTGCTAAGCACACAGAGACACACACGCATGTTGTTTTTCTCACTCCCCTCAGCAATCAGTTGGAGTTATACAAAGAAGCAGCTGACTGGCTACTGGCCCACACTGATAAGCGGCCCACGGTCGCAGTGATTTGTGGATCGGGCCTGGGAGCACTTGCAGACACACTAGAAGATAAGATTGGGTTTACATATGAAGACATCCCTAATTTTCCCCGAAGCACAGGTGAATATCATGAGCATGAAATGCAAACCCCAGAGTCTCCATCATACATCAACAGCGTTTAGCATTAGTGATTTGTAGCAAGTTTGGATACCTCCTTTTTATTTTTAGGGTACCCCGTTTCCCGAGATACATACCTCCGTAGGGGGTGCTGGTAGCAGCTCTGGCTGGGCTGTGTGGGGTTATCGAAATGGCAGCTTTAAAGCTCCTGCGTCACGCAGGCCAATAGGAAGCCGTGATGTCATCGCTTGCGGCTTCCTATTGGCTCGCGTGACCCTGAGCGGCTACCAGCACCCCCCCCCCCCATGGAGGTAAGTATCTCAGGAAACAAGGGGTCCCCTGAGATGAAACTGACAGGGTTCAACTCCTGAGACCCCCTGCATCACACCTATTAAAAACCACACGTTCGGCTGCTTTAAGGGTTGTCACATGAGCAGCGGCAATTTAGACCATCTGGGACCCCTAGGGACCAAGACTTTGGGGGCCTTTCCTCATAATCTTGTAATGTTTTAAAACAAACTATGGTATCATACGGAAAAACTTTTTTTTTTTTTAAATATTACAACACATTTTTTTTATGGAAAACAGGCTTCTCGTTCTTTTATTTACAAGTTGTTTTTAACATTTTAATTTATATTTTCAGATTGAGGTATATTACAAATAAGCCATTAATGCTGCTCTATTTTTATTTTTAGAAAATAACAATAACTAAAGCTGTAAAAGAAAAAATGAATTCAGGAAATACAAAAATGATATCGATTGTAAATTGAACGAAACTTTAACAAATATAAGGGAATTTGAGAACAGCGGGCAATCACTAAATTAAATAAAACAGTTACCTATGTGAAGGGCTGAACGGAAGGGACAGGGAGCGAGAGCCATGTGAGCGGTGTGACCGCGTGACACACACACACAGTCACACACACACAGACTGACACACACACACAGTCACACACACTGACACACAGACACAGACACACACACACAGACTGACACAAACACAGTCACACACACACTGACACACACACACAGACTGACACACACACAGTCACACACACACTGACACACAGACACAGTCACACACACACAGACTGACACACACACACTGTCACACACACTGTCACACACACACACAGTCACGACCCCACACTGTTACACACTGTCACACTGACCCACACAAACGAGGAATTCACAATGAGTGCAAATAGCTAATAAAGGGGGGGGGGGGAGTGGGATTTACAAAAGAGAAGATGAAGGCAATATGTGAAAGGAAGAATTGTTTTAAAGGGGCTGCATATTTATGTCAGTTTTTAACACCTTTGCTGCTGGAGGGCCCGCAACACGTTGCAGAAAAATATAATAACAGAGCTACATGTTGCTGGCGCCTCCGGCAGCAGAGGGGTTAAACAGCATTTTTTTGCGTAGATGCTAACACTGCAGTATTGTGGGCCACGTATTCCTTATTCATTCATTTGGGCTTTTCTTTTCATCTTGCAGTGACGGGACACACGGGGAGGCTGGTGTTTGGGGCGCTGAATGGGAAGTCTTGTGTGTGTATGCAGGGACGGTTTCACCTGTACGAGGGACACTCCATCCTCTCGGTATGTGCGCAGCTTACAAAGCCCCCTGCAAGAGCGATCACTGAAAGGGTCTTAAGAAGGGAATCCTTTGATTTAGGCGGCTCCTTTGAAGCCGCCTTCCCCTTGCTTGAAGCTCCATTCCTTTAAGTGGCTCCGCCTAGGGTGTTTTTTGTTGTTGTTGTCTGTCTAGATATGAAGCAGGGGGGGTCTCTGAAGCTGAATCGCTCGGGGGACCCCAGCTTCCCAAGATTATTGCCTCGGTAGCTCATGCCGGTAGCAGCCCCGGGTGGGCTGAAGAATATAGAGGTTTAAATGCCCCGCTGCACGTAGGGTTGCCAGGTGACTTCTCCAAAAATACTGGTCGCGTGAGGTCGCTATGTCCAGGGAGGTAATACCGGACACATACATGTCCAGTGTTACAGTACTTCTCATTTTTTACTGGACAGTATATCCAAATATAGGACAGTCCGGTTCAATACTGGACACCTGGCAACCCTAGTTGCACTGGAGCCAATAGCAAGCCGCAGTGTCACCCGTGGCGGCTTCCTATTGGCCCGGGAGCTTTAAACTTGCATAAGGAACCAGCAGCACCTTTGCAGGTAACTCCCCCTCGGGAAGCAGGGAGCTGAAATGAACCTGATTCCGCTCTGGAGACCCTCTGCGTCATACCTGTTATGTGTTTGTTATAATGCTGCTTTAAATGGGTTTGCAATCTTTCCAAGCATGTGAAAGCAAGAGGCACCAAAACGGTACTTTCAATGGCATAAGTGTCCATATATTTACTGAGCTGCGCTATTGCGTGAGACACCGTCCAGCACCGGCAGTCCCCTTCCGGCCCATTAGCTTGTATGGGTTCTAAGTTGTCTTTCAGTTCAGGAACGAGCCTCTTTGGAATAACAATGCTTAGTAAATATGGGCCAGTATCAGTACCGGAGATATTTGAGTTTTATTTGTGCATGGTCACACATCTGCCGATGACATTGAAGTTTTCTATTGGACCTCACAGCCCTATTATGTCCACCATGCAAGAATTTTGTTTTTTTTCCGGAGTTTGGCACTGCTTATCAAAATACCCCATTCTATCCCCCCCCCCCACCCCCCCAAAAAAAAATGAGCAGTTCCTGCTGCTTTACATAACTGTCTGACTTATTTCTATCTTGTGAAACGATGAATATGAATATTGTTTCTTGTCGGGAACACCAGATTCAAGCACATCACCTACATATGTTTCTCTTTTTAATTAATAACGAATTCAGAATTCCTTTGTAAACAAAGGAGAAGAGCTACACTAACAATGTTGTTGACCTTCCAAACCATTGTTCACCATATGTGTTCAAAAGAAAAGGGTTAAGTGAAGCTTTGCAGGGAAGGGGCCTTGGGTTTATGTGGCAGGAAAGGGTCTAAGCCATTTTCTGAGGTTAAAAAAACTAATTCCATGGGCTCCTGACGATTCAGACCGTTTTGTGGTGTTCACAGGTAGCATTTCCAATCCGGGTGTTCTCTCTGCTGGGAGTGGAGACTCTCATTGTGACCAATGCAGCCGGCGGACTCAACAGTGAATATTCAGTGGGAGATATAATGTTCATAAAAGACCATATTAATATGCCGGGCTTCGCTGGGCAGAACCCATTACGGGGACCTAATGAGGACAGGTGAGAATCTTTTGTTTACGTGGATATATATATATATATTATATATATATATATATATAGGCAGTATATGCTTTATACAGAGACCGTCTATTGTAGAGAGCTATGAGACACAAAGTCTGGATAACAAAATGTTGCAATCATTAAGATGGGAGAGAGTGAGGGTATGGATTAGATTTGTGTACAGAGAAGAACCATTATAGATCAATATGCAACCACTTTAACTAAGAAATGATGGCTATCTGATTTGATATATTTAATATATAAATATACATATGTTTCCTATGGTAATCTATCCCCCCGGATGAGATTCTTCCTTTTGGGGCATCTGCAGCATCTGTTTTTCAATACTGTTTTGCCTCTGGTGGCGATTTCTATTTATATTCATAAACGATATAAATAAATAATGATGATAATTCAGTTTTTTTGGGTGATACCCTCTGTTTTATTGAAGTATCATACATTTGCCATCAACTCTAAATTTGCTAAACAGTTCTGCATTTTAAACTCCTACGGAACGCATCCTGGCATTGTGTACCCTTATTTTAGCGGGGGGCTTTTCCTGCTAATTGATTCTTTGTGCCAAACATTATATTTTTTTGGAACACGGTTAGATTGCAGAATTTGAACTACACTTCGATAATTGTTTATTCGTCTTTAATGATGATTCTTTTCAACATTGTTGCTATGTGACTGCGTATCTATGTAATCACAATATCATATTACTCTATTATTATCATACTATGTAACACTGTTACTTAGCAACGGTGCAAACAAGTGGCAATGCCCTGCAGATATAATATCACAGCATCGTCATTGTTACTACGCATCTGGAGTGGGAAGACCACCTCACTTGCCAGCCTGATTTAGTGTCATTAGAATATTTTTTTTCTCCAGTCTTTGTTTGTTTTTTAATAAATAAACTCAGTGTATCCTGGGTGTCATAGTTCTGCAGGTGTATTTAAAGAGACATATTAGGATTGAAACAGGGATGGTCTTTGGAGCAGAACCCCGTTCATTTAATCTCCAGGGACCCCCTGCTTCCGGAGATACTTCCCTCCAAATTAGCCGCTCTCCTTGGCTGCTGGGGATCCCGTAATGGCCGCTGTCCAAGGATTGTCCCGTCCTGCGGGCCAATAGGAAGCTGTGATGTCATCGGTGCGGCTTCCTATTGGCCCATGTGACGCGGAAGCTTTAAACGTTAAAGTCCTGCTTGCTCAGCCGGAGCAGCTACCGGCACCTACTTCGGAGGGACGTAACTCCGGAAGCAGGGGGTCCCCCGAAGTGGAAATTAATTAAATTAATTAGCCCCTGCTTCAATCTTATATAAAAATGTCAAACATTTGCCTGCTTGGTTTGCTCCTTTAAAATGGAAACCTGGAGAACCACAGCTGGAGTTAACGGCCACGATAACATGGAACTAGGTTAGTAATACTGGTCTTATGGTTTAGGCCTTGGCCCAGGATGTCGGAGGCTCTATACCAACCTCCAATAGCAGCTCGAGTTGACTGTGGGCAAGTTACTTTATATCCCTTTGCCTAGGTTAGGGGTGGCCAACTCCAGTCCTCAAGGGCCACCAACAGCATATCCTTGCTTCAGCACAGGTGGCTGAATCAGTGGCTCAGTCATTATGGCCTAGGTGCTAAACTCTTCAGGACACTGGGTCATTGATCATGTATCATCCCATTACATGCAATACTGCATAGGAGAGGTGTAAAACATGTATTAATCTCTGTGCTGTCAACGAGGACCATCGTCATCATCCTCAGCTATAAGGCACCAACATAAGTGCCTGTTTCAGAGCGTGCAATCCAAGATGTGATGTATAATTGACGTTAACTCCTTTGCAGCCAAAGGGACCAGCAATGGCAGCAAAGGGGTTAAAAGGTGTTTGGTTTCAACATGGGAGCATGGATGCCAACACGGGCCCTTTAGAATTGCTAAGCAGTTAAGTGGGAATTGGACTCCCCACACCTTTAGGTAAGCGGTGCCTGTCATTGTAGGTTTGGCGTACGTTTCCCATGCATGTCCGATGCTTACGACCGAGGCCTACGTTCCCTGGCAATGGATTGTGCCAAGGAGCTGGGCTTTCTAGACTTCACAAGGGAAGGAGTCTACTGCATGGTAGGGGGTCCAGCCTACGAGACCATCGCTGAGTGCCGCATGCTGCAGCTGCTGGGAGCTGATGCAGTGGGTAAGGATCTCTTCCTAACTTGACGTAAATACAATGTAGCATAGAGTTCTCTTTGGCCATGGTGATGGTGGACACATTCTTCTTACTACTAGGTAGATAAGTTCAGGTACATGTACGATTTGGCTTCAGTTTGAACAATTTTGAACATTATAAGAGCCACTGGTGCGCCAGCCCTGGTGCGCCAGCCCTGGTGCGCCAGCCCTGGTGTGCCAGCCCTGGTGCGCCAGCCCTGGTGCGCCAGCCCTGGTGCGCCAGCCCTGGTGGTGTTCTTGGAACAGGACAAGAGCACTCAGGGAGTTGACTTGTCCTACTTGTCCAAAATCACCATCCTGTTCTATTTCCCAGTTTTCCCAGTAACAGCAAAGTTACCTGTATGGAAAACCATTTGGGGTGGGAATGTGTGAACCAAGCAGGACCTCGGCAATCAGAATAAAGAGATCACGTTGCCCAGTGGGACACGACAATAAAGGGATTTAGATAAACCAGAAGTCCTTTTGATTGCCAGCTGTCTAGATTTTACTTCCCATGACCAGCCAGTCCAGGGTTTAATATCGTGGCTGCCGATTTAACAGCAGAACTTGCTGAAAATGTTAAAAGGGAAACCTTGGTCAACTCAGGCTTTAGTATTTCTCAACTTTAAAAAGACGTAGACTGTCGGTTACTTCTTAAACTGCAGCCAGTAGTTCCTGTGCAATTGGAAACCACGCATATTGTCCATGTACCTTTGCGGCCCACGGTATACTGGTTCTCTGTACAAATGGAGGCTGTGCAGAAGCAGTGAGTATTTATATAATGTGGGGCTGTAGGGAGAGATTTGCACTGATGATGCCTGTGTACTAATTGTATTGTATTGTATGTCTTTATTTATATAGCGCCATTAGTGTACACAGCGCTTCACAGTAGTAATACATGTGGTAATCATATAAATAACAAATAATATAAATAACAGGTCATGGGAATAAGTGCTTCAGACATAAGAGTAACATTAAGGAAGAGGAGTCCCTGCTCCGAGGAGCTTACAATCTAATTGGTAGGTAGGGGGAACTCACAGAGACAGTAGGAGGGAATTCTAGTCAGTGCGTCTGCAGGGGCCCAAGCTTTATGTATCATGTGTCCAGGATTATCCAGTGCTATTCATATACTTCTTTAAGCAGATGTGTCTTAAGGTGGGTCTTAAAGGTGGGCAGAGAGGGTGCTAGTCGGGTACTGAGGGGAAGGGCATTCCAGAGGTGCGGGGCAGAAAGTGAGAGAGATTTAAGGCGGGAGAGGGCTTTAGATACAAAGGGGGTAGAAAGAAGACATCCTTGAGAAGAACGCAAGATGGGAAGATTCAGTAAGATCGTTTGCAGGTTAACGCACCTGATCCGGCACTGGCTGCCATTTAAATGGCCGTTAACACTGGATCGGGCGCATTATTATCGCTGTTTATTTATAACGCGTCAGCATATCCCGCCGCATGGTACTATCGGGGTAACAGGAGTTATATCAACTAGAATGACACACAAATAAGGACAAAAGGACGGGCGCCGAACAACTAATGAGGTTCCTGCTGGTGAGAAGTTGCGGCCAACTCCAGTCCTCAAGGGCCATCCACCAGGTCAGGGTTTATGGCTATCCCTGCTTCAGCGCAGGTGGCTCAGTCACTGATTGAGCCACCTGTGCTGAAGCTGGGATATCCTGAACACCTGAGCTGGTGGTGGCCCTTGAGGGCTGGAGTTGGCCACCCCTGATCTAGAGGTTTCCGGGCAGTGGACCTTAGAGAATCTTCCCATGCCTATGCTATGTATAAATGAGTTGGAATAACAGTTTCAATGGGCAGTGGCTTGTGCGGCCCCTGCCTGCCCTGTACCTTGTCTGTGCTCCGTTTCACTTCTCTTTCTTAGGCCTCCTCCTTGCTGCCCCACGCACGTCCCTTTTCCTTCTTACGTCTTCTCCTTGTCTCTGCTATCGTTCCTTCTGTTCCCTTCCATCCCCTCTTATCTCGCTCTCTTGGTCGCTCTTCCTTTACACCTCCTGGTCCTGGAACGCTCCCTCACTCTCGCTTCTCTCTCTCCTCGCCCCCTTGCCAGGCATGAGCACCGTTCCAGAGGTGGTCACCGCTCGTCACTGCGGACTGCGGGTTTTCGGGATATCTGTGATCACGAACATGGTGGTGACTTCGTACGAGAGTGCGGCTTATGCTCACCACGAGGAGGTGCTGCAGACATCGCAGGAGCGAGCAGCTGCCCTCGGCGCATTGGTCACCAGTTTCATTGGCAAGATGAATGAAAATCCCAAGGACTAAGTCATCCCAAAAGAGAAATACATACACTGCTGCCTCTAGTAAATACCTCTCGCATACCCGTCTCTCAGAGCATTACTAATCTCTTCTAAAGAGCAGTAGAGCATCATTTTACCCTTCCCCTGCTACAGACCAGAAGCATTAAAAGGTGCAATCCCTGGGAGCTGACCAAAATAAACAAGATTTTGTAAAGAATTTAGCAATCTAATTGCTGCCCATAAACAACTTCAGGGACGGAAGTGCTAAGTCGCACGTTGTTTTCTTTTGTCTGTAGCAGCACCCATTACTGCACTCGCTATCTTGCTGATGCTTGTGCAATATTTTATAATATGATAGGATATTATTAATATTATTATTGCTCTGCGTTGCTTGGACTAACAAAATGTCTCTTTTTACTGTATGTCATTTGCACTGAATGAACTAATAAAAAATTATTATATTTAAAAAAGTACTTATTATATTAAAAAAAGATATGGGTTAAAATAAGACACCAATCACCCAGATTGGAGCCATTCTATTTATAGCTCTGGGAACCCTCGGGTCCCGAGATACTTATTGGTTAAAGGTGCCGGTATTCAACGCCCACCTCGGCGATATAAACCGCAGGCCAATAGGAAGCCGCAACAGGTGATATTGTGGCTTTCTATTGGATGACAGTGGGCGCCGCCAATAAAAAAAACCAGCAAGCGCACCGACACCGAAAACTGTATTTCTGAGCAACTGGGGGCTCCCCGGAACTGGGAATGAAGCGGTCCGCTCAGGAGGTCCCTTAGTTTCAATCAATTTAAATTTAGCATTGGACGTCCCTGCAATTAGCACACTTTGGTCCTAGGAGGAACCAGGCGCAGTTGCACAGGGCGGAAGTTTCTGGTCGGGCACCTAAAAGGAAGTCCGTTCCAGGTCCAGGTGGGTAAGGCTGCGGTCCCAGTAACAGCCTGTGCGCACGGCGCGGCCTGTGCGCACTGTGCGTGTAAGTACCGCCCCTCAATGGGGCTGGGCCCAGTACGCACCGTGACGCTGAAGGTGCAGCAGCGCCGCGCTGCAGGGTTTTTCCCAACTCAATCAAAAAGGGGTTTACTCCTAGCGACGGAGGCGTGGCCACGCCCCACCGGCGGTTCACCCAATGAGGGCGAACCAGGCGCGTGACGTAATGGCCACGCCCCCGCAAATCCCAGACCACGCCCCCTCCTGTCGCATGATTCTCCTCTCCTCACAGACCGCAGATCGCGGTTAGCGCTGTGCACGCGCCGCCCCCCCCCCGCCGGGCGCGCATGTCACAGACATTACTGGGACCGCAGCCTAAGTGAAAGTAGAACAAACGCTGCGAGGCGAAAAGTCATCCAAACGCAGTGACTGAAAAATGCTATATTTAATGATCAAAAACGGGTATACACATTGAAAGCGTACGCCGACGCGTTTCGTTCTGATGGGAACTTTGTCAAAGAGATAATACTTCAGCGTTTTTAAGTCCCCCGTCCCCCGCCTGCTCTACCCCCTGCTCGCGCCCACCATGCTCTCCGGCATCTCTAGCTGTGACGTCACGTTGTCGGACATCAATTTAAACGTTGTGGGGAAGAGCGCGGGGGCCTCTGTACGCACGGTGCCCCCCTTACAAAATTCCACGTCCCCCATTTTGCGCCTTACCTTACAAATGAGTTTCAGTGTGAGTAACAGCACTTAGCTGCCTAGGGCTACGCTTATAGTGCCGGCGACGCGACGGCGACATCAGGCTGCGCTTATAGTGCCGGCGACGCGACGGCGATGTCAGGCTGCGCTTATACTGCCGGCGACGCGACGGCTATGTCAGGCTGCGCTTATAGTGCCGGTGACGTCAGGCTGCGCTTATAGT
>WSYH01019502.1:0-10048 GCA_036426205.1 Ascaphus truei | reverse complement strand
TGGCTGAAGCTGTGATGATCTGCCCGGGAAAGACCTTGTTCCCTGTTTTCAAGGTAGGAGTTGTGGGTTCTGCTGAGCACTGCTGTCAGGAGCTGTACCTGCTCCGCAGTGCTAACACATGTTCCCCATGTAGCCAGAAGTGCAGTGAGCCCAGGGACGGCACGCTCGGCAGCCGCAGCTGCTACCTCGTCCGCAACCCCTGGCGCCAAGCCACCCATGACCGGGGGGTCACTAGCACTCTCCTCATGTCCTTGCAGCCCCGGAGTTGGAGGGACCTCCTGCACTCCGGGCTGAATAGCGCAGCCAACACAGCAGCTACGGCAACTTGCCCCTCTGGTAGGACCCTGCAGTCCTCATGATGCTCCAAATCCTCCTCCAGTTGTGCCTTCGACCGTCCATCTGTCGGTAAGCCATACCCCGCACATCTCTCCACGACTTTCTCTCTGGTCCATGACCTGAAACTTCCTGAGCGATCGCTCATGGTGCCTTCGGAGTATGGGTGAAGGGCTCTTTAGAAGTGTGTGTCAGTTGCTACTTGTCTGCGGAGCTTGCAAGCTACAAGGTCCTCACTATATTACACTATATTACAGAGCCCGCAGGAATCTGCAATATAGGTTCAATCAGTATCCCTCGAGCTGCCACCAGTTTTTTAAAAGCTTATCACAATGACATCAACTTTTATCAACACATTTATATTTCTGGGTACTTGATTGAACAGAACAAGTTGCAAAATAAATTGTGATTTATTTCCTTAATAGACATACACACGACATCTGTAGAATACACTAAAAACCACACTCACTGGGATCAGGAAACGAAATAAATTGTCCTTGGAACGAAAGAAATGGTCCTTTGCTTGCCAGTGCAAGAAATGCAGCCTTGGTTTTAAAAGTCCTGTGGTTATGTGGTTGTTAACCCTTTCACTCCTGGACTGGTTGCTACTGTACTTGAACAAAGTCTTGCATCTTTACATCATGGATTAATATTCAGGAATCACACTGGGAAATACCTGGGAAGCCACAGTTATAGACTGGCCAAAGCTATCTTTAACATGTGGATCCAATCCCCTCGTTGGAACAAAAAAAACCACGAATAGCCAAGTGACCCACAGTTCATAAGACCGGTCAAAAGGGCTGTCCGGTGGGCAGGGCGCATGGGTCAGGTTGACGCCCATGCCACTTAGCATACCTGGGGTACACCCATTTCTTGGGGCCACTGTGTCTGGTCTCTGACTTAGAGGTGTCACTAGCCTGACATCTGCTCTGCATCAGTATGCCAGTATTGTATACATTATGGGCCTCTGGGTATTGTCATAATTGACACTCTTTTAGACAGGGGGACTCTAAATCTGTGGGAGCCTTTTGAGGCTCCATCATAAAAATAATTACAACAATTTCGGGCTTGGTCATAAAAATACTGAAGCTCATTCACCCATATCACAGCTGGATGTCCAAGTAATTCCTGCTTAGACTTACAAAAAAATACCTCCTGCCTTACATTTAAGATCTTCTATCATGTGTTGGTTAGAGGGTATGGCAAGCAATGCATCTTGTCTTTTACCCTCGCAGACAGGGAATGGCCTGCACATGGGGAATAAAAATGGCGGGGACAGGGCAACAACAGTAATGCATGGAAAATCAGGTATTAACCCTTTCCTCCCTGTCACACCTCCCCCACTCAAGACGCAGGGACTGCCCTGACCACCCCGTCCGGTGGCTGGGCTGACCTGCCAGCTCTTGAAGTTAGTAAGTCCTGAGGGCAGTCCTGGCGGGAAAGGCCATCAGCATTACCATGCTCACTTCCCTTCTTGTGCTGGATGGTGAAGTTCCACTCCTGTAAGGCAAGACTCCAGCGCAAAAGTTTAGCATTTTCCCCCGACACCCTCTGTAACCAACTCAAAGGATTGTGGTCAGTTATTACTGTGAATTGTCTGCCATACAAATAAGGCTGTAACTTCTTTAGAGCCCACACTATGGCCAGACACTCCTTCTAAATGGTGGCATATGCCACCTCTCTGGGCAGAAGTTTGCGGCTTAGATATACTACCGGGTGCTCATCGCCCTCCTCCCCCACTTGGCTGAGTACAGCTCCAATGCCAAAGTCTGAGGCATCAGTCTGCACCAGGAACTTTTTTGCATAGTCTGGAGCAGCAAGTATAGGAGCGCTGGCTAGTGCAGTCTTTAATGCCTAAAACGAGACCTCACAGGCAGGAGACCAGACTACCAGCACAGACTGTCGCTTCTTGGTCAAGTCAGTCAGGGGTTTGGCAATTGCGCTATACTGAGGGTCAAACTTTCTGTAGTAGCCTGCGGTGCCTAGGAAAGCCATGACTTGCTTCTTGGTTTTGGGAATGGGCCACTGCACTATAGCTTCCACCTTAGCTGGTTCTGGCTTAAGATGCCCGCCACCCACTCTGTGCCCTAGGTACAATACCTCTGCCATCCCTACTAAGCACTTGGTGGGTTTCAACGTGAGTCCCGCTTCCCTAATCATGGTTAGCACCGCAGCTACATGCACTAAGTGTGAGTCCCACGAATTACTAAAGACAGCAATGTCGTCTAGGTATGCCCTTGCAAACCCTTGCAAACCCTCCAGCAAGCGATTGACCAGGCGTTGAAAGGTAGCCGGTGCATTTTTCATCCCGAATGGCATCACTAGAAATTCATAGAGGCCACTTGGGGTAATAAATGCAGACTTCTCTCTAGCCTCCGGGTTAAAGGGATCTGCCAGTACCCTTTACTGAGATCCATAGTCGTCAGATACCTTGCCCCCGCGAGTTCATCTAACAACTCATCCATGCGGGGCATGGGGTAGGCATCTGACACCGTGCCCGCATTGAGCTGCCGGTACTCCACACAGAACCGGGTGGTTCCGTCCTTCTTAGGCACCAGGACTACCGGACAAGCTCAAGGGCTCTGGGACGGTACAATTACCCCTAGGGCCAGCATCTCTTCTACCTCCCTCCCTATACTGCCCTTCACCTCTGCTGACACTCTATAAGCGTGCTTATGCAGAGGTCTCATATCCCCTGTCAGCACTGGGTATTCTGCAATGTCTGTCTTCCCTGGCTTGTCTGAAAACAGAGCCCTATACTTCTCTAGCATAGCCCTGGCATCTGCTCTCTGCCTGACACTCAGCTGAGCCCCTATCTCAACCTGCTCTAGGGTACCTCCCTGTCTAGCCTCCCCCAGGAGATCAGGCAGAGCATTGCTCGCCTCATCCCCCATCGGTGGGCTGCAAATGGCCAGCACCGACGCCACACTCGGTGCTATGTACTCATTCAGCATGTTGATGTGATAAGTCTTATTTCTCCCTATCTCAGCATCTACCTGTACAACATAGTTGCACTCGTTCATCTTTCGCAGTACCGGATACGGTCCCGACCAGGCAGCCATTAATTTGTTCTCCCGAATGGGCTTGAGAACAAGTACCTGCTGTCCTGGGATGAACTCTCTGCTATGGGCATTCTGATCATACCAAGTCTTCTGCTTTGTCTGAGCAGCCCTAAGGTTGTACTGTGCCAACCCCATGAGCATCTCTAACTGGTCTCTGAGATCTATCACATACTGAAGCACAGAAGCATCAGTAGTGGTAGTCTCCCCATCCCTCACGGAATAGATCCACAGGTCCACGTACCTTGCGACCATATAGCAGCTCAAAGGGAGAGAAGCCCGTGGATTCTTGCGGTACCTCTTGGTACGCAAACAGCAAATGCTGCAGGTGAATCTCCCAGTCTTTTCCCTCTGCCTCTATAAATGTTTGCAGCATCTGCTTCAGGGAACCATTGAACCTTTCACATAGTCCGTTGGTTTGGGGGTGGTAAGGGGTTGTGCGCTGGTGCTTCACCCCGCACGCCTCCCAGAGACACTGGAGCAATTCACTCATGAACTGCGACCCCTGATCGGTTAGGATCTCATTAGGGAAACCTACCCTAGAAAAAATGGCTAACAGAGCTTTAGCTACTGCCCTAGCATCAATACTGGCAAGCGCTACCGCCTCAGGGTACCGGGTGGCAAAATCCACCACCGTGAGAATGTAGCGCTTTCCTGACCAACTGGGAACCATGAGAGGTCCCACGAGGTCCATAGCTACCCGCTGAAAGGGTTCCCCTATTATCGGTAACGGGTTCAGGGGTGCCTTCACACGGTCACCCGCCTTACCTACTCGCTGGCAGGCATCACAGGATCGGCAGAACTCTGCCACCTCACTGGATGCCCCCGGCCAGTAGTAACGCTGCAACAGCCGGGCTCGTGTCCTAGCGACCCCCTGATGCCCCGCTAGTGGAATGGAGTGGGCTACCCGCAACAACTGCTGCCTATATTCCCAGGGTACCACTAGCTGTCTCTTCCCCGTCCATACCTCATCTAACCCGGTGGTTCTTTGCTCTCTGTATAGGAGCCCGCGGTGCCACAAGAAGTAATCAGAATAGGGAACTAACTGGGCCCTGGGGTATACCTCTACCCTAGTCCCTGCACGCAGAATAACTCTCCCTGTAACTTCTGTCTGATCCCAGACGCTGGCAGCTCACCACGTGCAACTGGCACTGGTGATATTACACACACTGAACAACTAGAAAGCAACCCCACTTCTTCCTATGAGGGGCCTGTCACTGACACAGCCAAATAACTGCTGTGGCTGCACTACAAAGCCACACTGTGTCTTCTAGTCAGAGCACACAGCACGACACCTATGTCACTGACAAGATTACACACACCTAAGGGCAGGGTCCCTATCTAAGGGGCCTTCCCTAAGAACTTACCCACTGACCTAGTGGGGAGTGGGACCTACCTGGGACCTGGGGGTAACCTGGCCTAGTGTAAGAGCGTTGCTCCTTACACATCTCCTCCCCCTTCCTGCTCCCAGCTCCAACTGACAAACGTGGTCCCCGCAACATTGTAACCTTCCTCCACAGGAGAAGCTGCAAAACCCTATTTGCTGGCTGGCTAAACGTGATGTGGGTGAAAGGGCAATCCCCAGAGGCTGCTGGGAATTGTACTCCACTCAGGACCTCTGTAGCATTGGAACCGCGTGCGCTATCTTTACTGCTCACGCGGGATCCTGTAATGGCTACCGCGGTGGCTCTACGCATGTGCGACGTCACGCCAACCTTAACCTTGCCGCCGGCACTCCTGGCACTGTACAGCGCGTGTGCAACTACACTGCGCAATCGCGAGTTCCTACAAGATGGCGACGCCCTGTAACTAATGTCACCGGCAGCCCCCGCAGCTCCCCGACATACCACGGGGGTCCCCGTTCTCCTGCGGTGGTAACGGGGCCTAGGGGGAAGCCTGCTACACATATTTAGATGACCCTTATTAGCATATCTCCCAGGCATCTCAGGTGTGCTGCTTATTGTGAACAAGTGACTCTCCACGTTTTGTTTGAAGTGCGGTTTGAGGATAGAGATTATACAGATGCAGCGGGGCCATTAATCGGACATTTACCTGGGTACATCGGGCATCACGCCGTGTAGTGGACCCGAGATGGTGATCAGGATTGGCAGTTTAGCTTCGTTTACCGGGCGGAGTGGGTGGGTGAATTGACACGTGACTTTGGTGCTGTGACTGGGGAGGGTGACTGCGCTGACTGGGTGGGTGGGTGCGAAGTGCTGGGGTGTAGTGGTTGACTGAGCAGTGTATTGACGAACATTGACTGGGTGGTTGGGTGGATGACGGACAATGACTGTGTGGGTGGTGGGTGACTGACAGTGCTTTGGGTTTGACTGACAGTGACTTGACTGACAGTGACTGGGTGGGTGGGTGACTGACAGTGACCTTGGTGACTGACAGTGACTGGGTGGGTGGGTGGGTGGGTGACTGACAGTGACTGGGTGGGTGGTTGATATGACAGTGACTGGGTGGGGTGGTGCGAACGACAGTGACTGGGTTGAGTGACGGACATGACTGGTGGGTGGGTGACTGACAGTGACTGGGTGGTGGTGGGTGGGTTTGACTGACAGTGACTTGCACTGACATGATGGTGGGTGGGTGACTGACAGTGACTTTGACTGACAGTGACCCTTGACTGACAGTGACTGGTGGGTGACTGACATGACTGGGTGTGGGGGTGGAGCTGATTGACTGGGTGGGTGACTTTTGACTGACAGTGACTTGACTGACAGTGACTGGGTGGGTGGGTGACTGACAGTGACTTTGACTGACAGTGACCCTTGACTGACAGTGACTGGGTGGGTGACTGACAGTGATTGGGTGCTGGACAGTGACTGGGGGTGGGTGACTGACAGTGACTATGGGTGGGGTGGGTGGTTGACGACAGTGACTGGGTGCGTGGGTGGGTGACTGACAGTGACTGGGTGGGTGGGAGATGGACTTGGGGTTTGGTGGACAAGTGACTGGGTGGGTGGGTGGGTGACTGACAGTGACTGGTGGCTTGAGTGATGGGTATTGACTGAAGTGCTTGACTGACAGTGACTGGGTAGGTGGGGTGACTTGACAGTGACGTTACTGACATGACCCTGACGCGTGGACCTGGGTGGGAGTGAACGACACAGTTACTGGAACTGGGTGGTGGTGACTGACAGTGACTTGACGGTGGGGAATGACAGTGACTGGGTGGGTGGGACTGACACTTACGTTGATGGGTGGGTGGGTGACGACAGTGCACTGGGTGGGGTGGGTGCTGCTGGGTCGGTGACTGACAGTGACTGAGTGGTGGTGACCTGATAGCATGACTGGTGGGTGCGCAGTGGGGGTGAGTACTTACAGTGACTGTGGGTGTGATGATCAGTGACTTGGGTGGGACTGTCAGTGCGACCTACGGGTCGGGCTGGGTAACGTTGACTGGTGTGGCCTTAGGACTGACAGTGCTGGGTTGGGTGACTGACAGTGACTGGCGTTGAGCTGAGCAGTCAGACTTGGTGACTTACAGTGACTTGATCTGTTACATGACATGGGTGGGGGTTGTTACTGACAGTGACTTTGAACTGACGGTGACCTTGACTGACATGACGGTGTGGACGTTGACCTGACAGTTAGAACTGGGTGGGAGTTGGGTTACTGACTGAGTTGGACGTAGGGATAGGGTGGGTGATGGGTGACTGACATGACTGATGGGTGGTGGGTACTGACATGACGGTTGGTGGGTGTACTGACATTGAACGTGGGATGTGAACTGACAGTGGTATCGTCTGACAGTGACCTGGTGTGGGTGTGCCTGACAGTGACTGGGGTGGTGGGTCACAAGTGACCTTGGTGGCGTGTGACTGACATGACTCAGTGGTGACTGACAGTGCTTAGACTGACCGTGACCTGGTGGTGGTGGTGACTGACATTGGGGGGTGGGGTGGGGAACTAGCCATGACTGGGTTGACCTGTACAGTGAACTTGGGTGATGACAAATTGACTTGACTGACAGGGACTGGTGGTTGCATGTGGACTGACAGTGACGGGTGGGTACTGACGTGACTGGGTGGGTGGTGACTGACATGACTGGGGTGGGTGGGTTGACTGACAGTGACTGGGTGGTCGTGAGTGACTGCAGTGACCTTGGGTGGGTGACTGACCGTGACTTGGTTGTGGTAGCATTTCCAGTGACTGGGTGGGTGGCATGGACTGACAGTGACTTTGACTGCGTGACTGGGTGGGTGACTGAACAGTGGGGGGTGGGTGACTGCAGTGATATCCTTTAACTTGACAGTGACTGGTTTGACTGACAGTGACTGGGTGGGTGGTGACTGACATTGACTGGTCGGGTAAGCGGGTGAATGACAGTGACTGGACGGAAGTCGGTTGACTGAACACAGTGACTGGTGTGTGGGTGGGTGACGACAGATGGACTGTGTGGGTGACGGACCATTGACTGGACTGTGGTGGAGTGGATGACGGACAGTGGTACTTGGTGGGTGGGATTGTGGACTGACATGCCTGGGTGGGTGGGTGAACTGTCCTGAACTGGGTAGGGTGAACTGACAGTGACTATTACTGACAGTGTCCCTAGGTGGTGGGTGATGACACGTGACTTTGGGTGGGTGACTGACAGTAGACTAGGGTTGGTGGGTGACTGACAGTGACTGGGGTGGTTGGTGCTGGGTGACTGACAGTGAATGAGGTTGGGTGGGTGGGTGGGTGACGGACAGTTGGGTGGGGGGGTTTATTTTTGTGACTGGTGGGTGACGGATCAGTGACTGGGTGGCTGGTATGGTGATTACGACAGTGACTGCGTGGGTGGATGACAACAGGACTGGGCTGGGTGGGTGACTGTCAGTAAGACTGGGTATGGAGTGACTGGCCACAGTGACTATTACATGACATGTGACTGGGTTGGGTGGTGTACTGACAGTGACTGGGTGGGGTGACTGACAGTGTGGGTGGGTGGTGACTGACAAGTGACTGGGTCTAGACTGACATTGACTGGGTTTTGACTGCAGTGACTGTGATTGGTGTGTTGGCGTGGTGACGACATTTGACACTCTGACAGAACAGTGACTGGGGTGGGTGGGTTGGTGGGTGGGTGTGTGTGTGACGGACAGTGACTTGACGGACAGTGACTTGGGTGACGGACAGTGACTGGGTGGGTGACGGACAGTGACTGGGGGTGGGTGGGTGACGGACAGTGACTGGTGGGTGGGTGACGGACAGTGACTGGGTGGGTGGTGACTGACAGTGTTACTGGTGGGTGTGGGTGACTGACGTGACTAGGGTGGGTGACTGAACAGGTGACTGTGTGGGTGGTGGGGTGGGTGACTGACAGTGACTGGGCTGTCGGTGTGACTGACACAGTGATTTGGTTGAATGACTGACAGTGATCACCCTCAGCACACAAAAAGGCGGCAAAAATAAAAAAAAAAAACCATCTCCATAATTGACGCACTTCACTCAACGGCGAGTCGCAGATTCGCCAGGGATGGGGATGTGCCGGTGTGCGCACGTGCCGAGACTGGGCTTTGGATTGAGCAGGAACTAAAAGGAGCCATGGGTGGCAGTACAGTTATAAAGGAAATGGCTAGGGAGACACCGGAGGGGTATAAGGAGGGAGTCTCGGGGAGGGGAATGGGGTACCCACTTCCCGGATGCTGCCTGGGAAGTGAGCGCCGGGGAGGAGGGAAGGTGACATCGCCGGGGAGGGAGGAAGTGAGCGTTGGGCTGGGCAGGAGGTGCCTTGCCGACGGCTTTTCCCTCCGCCGGGAGCCGGGCGCTAACCGTGAGGGGCGGATGTGTGCGTAGGAGGAGGGAGAGAGACGCAGTGTCTTGGAGTGTGTGTGATGTGGGTTGTGTGTGTGTGGTGATGTGTGCTGATGTTGGTGTCGTGTGTGTGATGATGTAGTGTGTGTGTGAGTGTGTGTGTGTGGTGTATGTTGTTTGTGAATGCTGTGTGTGTGGTCGACGCGAGGGGCGAAAAGATTGGCAGTTGGGTGACGTAATAAATACCCCCCAAGATGTTAGATTGGCCAGAGCCTGAGGACCATCAGATTCACCGCAGATAGCACTAACCTTTCGATTTTATATATTAAGATATATATAAATATATATATATAACAAAAAAATGAACGCAAGTGTCCAAATAGATCAAATTAATATGACAATTTATTAAAACAGTTAATTAACACCCCTATCAAAATAATCTATATAGGATAAACATATACCATAAAACACGTTACTAATAATGCTTGCAAACATGAAAATGAAATCACCACATGCAGCTGGTAAGGGGAAGAGGATAACCTTGCTGGTGTTTACCACACAATATGGTCAGGGGACTCGCTTTATGAAAGGAAGACAGATTGGAGATTGCTTTGACATTAGATCCCATATAAAGTCCAATGGAGCATACACAATGGTATTATAAAGTTCCGGTGAAGCTGGGTAAACGCACAGTGCTCAATGTATATCTCACCCTTAACCACTTGTTCTTGGTGATGCTAGGATGTCCGCCAGCTGTGTCTCTCACCATAGGGAGACCGCAATTATGCCGATCCAGATACAAATCCTAGGAGATTGCTACAAGTGGTACTGCTCCGATGGAGCGGGGGAATGGTGAGGGGAGGGAAGGGTGGAAGGAGGGGGGGGGGAATGACCACACAGCCAAACCC
>WSYH01001970.1:70456-100230 GCA_036426205.1 Ascaphus truei | reverse complement strand
ACACACACACACACACACAGACACACACACACACAGACACACACAGACGCACACACACACACACACTGACTGACTGACGCACGCACACGCAAGCGCGCACGCACGCGCACACACACACACACTGACTGACACACACACACTTACTGACGCGCGCGCGCGCACACCCCCACACCCACACACACACACTGACTGAATGACTGACTGACTGCCGCACGCACACACTGACTGACTGAGGCACACACACACGCACACACTGACTGTGTGTGTGTGTGCGTCAGTCAGTCTGTGTGTGTGTTTGTGTTTCTGCGTCAGACTCACTGACGCGCGCGCACACACACTGACTGACTGACGCACACACAATGACTGACGCACACACACTGCATGAAGCTGTAAAGGAGGGAGGGGGGGAACTGGATTGATGTGAATGGGGGACAAACAGAGAGAGGGGGAGGGGTGAGGAGAGAGAGAGGAGCGGGAATATTACATCCCGGGCAACGCCGGGTCTCTCAGCTAGTATAAAATAAACGTAAAGAGAGGGTGCATACCATTCAATGATGGATACAAAAAAAGGAACAACAGGACAGTCACTCTTATACTCCCAGAAAGTGACTATATATATCATTTACGTGAATCACTATCCGTATTTGAAGTGTGTGTGTATATAAATATATATATACATACAAATGAGCATACAGTAATATTTCCATTTGCTATTTGCCTTGCTGAGGGTTTTTGTCACTTTTTTACTCACATAACTTCACATATACATACATATATAATATATATAATATATATATGCAGTGGAAGTGTATTGTGTGTATTTACCTACACACTCACTCCACATTTCAGTAACATACATATACATCTAAATAATATTCACATATACACGTTTGCTATAAATGGAATTATTACAATTTTACATTATATACACGTGCAATGAATGGAATAAACACTGTAATATAAGTTTGAAATCGCCTATCCGAGCTGCTATGCATGGCTGATCCCTTTTCTCCAGCTTCCTTGAATGTACTCTATGAGGAAGATCATGTGACCAGATGCTAGTGCACGTTTAGAGAGAGGGAGGGCAGTGCTGACAAAGGGGTGTGCCTGGGTTTGTGACAGGACATGAAGGGGCAGTGCCTTAGCAAATGCTTGTTAAAATAGAATACAAGAAAATTGGTCTTTCAAAGTTGTTTTTTTAAAAACAGAAAATGCTAAAAGTATTATTTCTTACTACAGAACTGATTTATTAAAAAAAAAACACATGCAGGATATAGACTGAACTGCAGCTTTAAGTGTTAGCCAGTGGCACATTTGAACTAGGGGGCTATAACTGGATACGGACTAGATCCGTGCCCCAGAGCTAAGTACCACATTTTGTGAGCTCTTTTGTGCACTGTTCATTAACACTTGCATCACCACTTTACCCACCTTAAGTTAGGTTATTTCAATCCTTTAGTGGGGACCTTTCAATACTTAAGCTAGCTTTACAATTTAGTGCACTATAGCTGTATTATCACCAGTGAGCTTTCACTCTATTGCATTATATTTTGCATAGCCTTTTTTGGCATATATTTGTGCATGACCAGTCCACCGTTACCTGTATTTATGTTACAGGCTTTTTAACCTTGTTATTGCTGAACCAGGGGGCTGACTATTCAGTCATTGATTGCTCATTACTGCTAATTAGCAGATAGGTAGGATCTCTACCTTCCCCCCTTAATTTCAGTTAAAGTATTTTGTATTTTTGTCTGTTATGTGTGTTGTTTTACCATTGTCAGTTGTTTATTGATTTCAACGATTTTGACACTTATTTTAACCAATACAATTAAAGCATTTTAATTTTAAATTTATCACCATTTCATTATCACCTATAACGAGTGCTGCCCTGAGGGTGTCTTTGTTTCCCAGTAATTAAGAAGCTCCCTAGCACAGGAGAGCCAACCAAATTGTAATTGAAGAGAGGGTAAGTCAATTGGTCATTTCCACTACTTTGTATAATCAAGAATAGATAGGAACACAAGGAGTAGACATTACTCCAAATAAGTGAGCGTTCAGAGTCATGGCTTGAATAGCATTTCAAATGGCAAAGTAGTGACCTACATTAATTATGACCTGGATTGTGGCTATACTTACTGTATGCCCTTTTATGTTTATAATATATAGCGATTTATATAATTTTTACGACATGAAATGTTGAATTAATATCCACCTAAGTGTGCCTTTGGCGCTTTCTGGATTAAGAAAATGAATGATTTGGATTTATTTGTTGGTGTGCTCTATGGAACAGCTTTTCTGGGGGGTGGGGGGGTAGTATTTTGATATTGGGGTTCCAAGCACCTCCCTTATTAATGTATACATTTGACCTGTGCGGAACATATTAAACATGATAAACTAAGTGGGCTTTATTCACTAATCCGGTGACCGTACGAAATATGGTTGGACTACTGAAGTGGATCAGTGTTCTACATACAGCTATTCTTGTTTAATGAATGACCCTCTATATTATATCACATGAGATCTCCAACCATAGAGTTCTACCCTTTCTGTGTTAATCATGGTAAATACACAACATGATTAGCAAAGAAAACTAATTTTTTGTGAGGAGGACACTTAACCTTAGAGTATCTGAGTGTTCCGGTATTTATACTCAAATGCAACATGATCTACAACATAATACTTGATGCAACCAGCTAACAGATGCATTATGTTGACATTATCATTAACAATAAGCTGCTGCATAAACATTAAGTCCCATGATACCCAAAAAACTTTCAGGGTAATCCATGGGATATGTGGTCATATTCAATATTATGTTTTGTTGACCAGAAGATACCTAACAAAATGACAGAAAAGTCAAACAGAATAAATCCTACCGAAATAAAGCTCTATTTTGTTTTCAGAATTGGAACTGGAAGGTCTTCCAGAGCTGAAATGCACTAGTCTTCGTTCTCGTCCCCCCCCCCCCTAATTTCCCAAAATATTTAACTACATTTATTAACGTTCTGGTAATCTTCTACCCTTTCAGGAAACCACAATAGGTGCCAAGTGAGCCCCACTGTCATTGGTCATTACTAGTAAGGATAATGTGGCTGTCCATTGTATAATCACGACGGCCATGCTGATTTTTGTTCAGGTTTACTAGCAAAGAACAACATTTCTGAGGAACCAGAGTAGGAACAGAAGCTACGAATAGCATGAATCAGCCGCAGAGTACATACATACATTTTCTAATTTCATCCACTTATCTCACTTTGTCACTGCGTTGGTCTTCATTTCTTTTGGAATCCAACAAGGTACCATCTTTGTCGAACAAAGATAATGCCTTCTTGCAATATGTCCAGCCCACTGCCATTTAATTTCTTCACCCTTGTGATAATGTAACAGACTAATTTGGTATTGAACCTATTCCTTTCTTTTACTGTCCCTTTGGGTAATACCCAGCATACATTTATCCTTACTTTGAGTTGTCAGAGACTTCTGAATTTTCTTTGCATTTAGGGTCCAAGTTTCAAGGCACATACAAAATACAGTGGTCAAAAACTTTCGAGGCACAGTGAAAGGTAGCCTTGATATATCGTCTAGTTTCTTCCAAATGCGCTCCATCCCATCGTCTTTCTCCTGTTCATCCAAAAGGTTCCCATCGATTACAACTTGCCGGCCAAGGAAGACATAGCTTTCGACGTCTAGTTGTAATCTATTTATTTCAATCTTGGCAGAATTTTCACATTTGTTGAACATCACTTTGGCTTGACAAGATTGATATGTAGGTCACTTTCTTACTTGCTGCGGTGAGCTCTCCGATTTATTGCTATAGGTCTTCTGCACTTGTGGTAAAAATAACAATGTCACCTGACAATCGTAAGTGACAGACAAGTATTCATTGTTGGTTTTGATTCATTTTTTCTCCCAATTTAATGTCTTGAACAATTCAAGTGTTGCGGTAAAAAGCTTTGGTGACATGGTATCTCACTGCCGCACTCATTTGCTGATCTCCATCTTGCTTGTATCTTTGTGTAATCTAATGTTTGATGTAGCACTCCAATGTTCTTTATCATATCAATGAACACTTCAACAATTTATCTTCTCAATGCATCTAGGACCACGGAGATGTAGACAAAACCAAATGCTTTTTTGTAATCTACAAAATCCTGAAGTGGTAGATCTTCATTACTTTGATAAACAATTTATTGTATGACTTGGATGTGCTCCTTTGTGTTGCATCCACTGCACCTGAAATGCCAAGATCTGTTGTAGCAGATTAGTGAGTAACTTCGTAGAAATCTTGTAAGTGATTGGAAGTAGACCGATTGGTCTGTAGTTCTTGAGGTCTTCTTAGTCTCCTTTCTTGTGGATGAGGATAACTATGGCATTACTCCATCGCTCTGGAATTTCCCTGTTCAAGCAGCATGTGAAGCATTTTTCAAAGATTTTTCTACTTCTTCCCCGCTGTATTTAAGATTTCAGTTATAATTCCATCTTCCCCGGGAGCCTTCCCATTCTTCATGAATTTTATTGCTTTGACCACTTTTTATGAAAATACGTATGGTACATTATTGGTGGTTTCTTCCTGCTTAAGCGTTTGTCATTTTGAATAGTTTTCATCATATTTACATTCTCTTACATCTTCAGTTATACGTTTGTGGATTTTCTTATTCTTAGAACGTGAGATTGCTTCATTTCTTGTCGTCTTATGACGTGTTTTGTGTCAAATATTTTCTTCGTGTTTTATGTTAATGATTCCTCTAGCTTCATAAGTTTTTCATAACCATTTGTTAAAGTGTCCCCATGAATTCTGAGCAAGCCAAAGCAAGTTTTCAGTTCTAATTTACACTTTCTGCTATTATTTGAGGTTATTGATGTTGGTTCTTTTTGCCTTTTTAATTAGTTGTCTTCTTTACAACATCACATTTAGATGTAATCTGCAGCGAACCAAAATCGGTGATCACTCCTTGTGCTAAAATGGTTAAAGACTTTGCAGTGTTTAATCGTGTGCTTGTTGTTAGTAAGGATATAGTCAATTTAATTTTTACTCCATTAGGTCCATTCCATGTCCAGTTTCTATTTGGAGTCTACTTGAAGAATGCATTCATACTGTGGTAGAATTGGCAGAATGTGAAAACTTTCAATCTGTCCCCACGTTCATTCCTGTTACCGTAACTATACTTACCAACTGATTAGTCTTTGATGGGCACCAATCTCTACATTTAAATCTCCCAAATTGATCTTGGTGACAATTTTATTCGTTGTTAAGTTGGTTGATTTCATGGTAGAAGTCTTCCACTGTCTGCATGACATCGTTGGAGCATAGACTTTCATTATTTGAAGCCTGTATGGCTGTCAACTGAATGACTTTTCTGGCTGATATTTCTGATGAGCTTTTATGAGCTTTCCACCATGTTGTTTTGATGAAGCCTACTCCACTTAATCCTGCGTTATCTGTAACTCTGTAGAACAGGTGTCTGCTTTTGCGTTCATGGAGTCTAACAATATCCCATTTTAACTTTATCGTCTAGTACTGCTTTACTGGAGAAAGTCTGGTAGTTGTAGTTAGCCAAGTTTAGATCTAAATTACAGCTTTTGTTTAACTTCAGAGGATTCTTAGCACCCTCTGCCTTCTTCCTGAATGCCGTAAAACCCAGGGACATTCCAGCCTCTGGAGAATGAGGGCCATTGCTTTTTGGTGTGTTCCATATTTTGAGGTTGAGGGCTCATGTGCTTGATGGCAAGTACCTTTCCCTCTTTAGCCAGGTATATAGTTCAAGCTTTCTTAGTATGGTTAAACCTACCAGCACAAGTGCCACTATATATACTCCTAAACATCCATTGCCGCCGAGAGAGTGTGTTTATTGCGAGTGGAGTACCTCAAGGATCGGTACTGGGATCACTGCTTTTTAACTTGTTTATTAATGACCTTGAGGTTGGCATCGAGAGCAAAGTCTCCATCTTTGCTGATACTAAATTGTGTAAAGCAGTAGAATCAGAGTAGGATGTAATTTCTCATCAGAAGGACTTGGGAAGACTTGAAACTTGGGCAGTTAAATGGCAGATGAGGTTTAATACAGATACGTGTAAGGTTATGCATTTGGGAAACAAGAATTAACAGGCAATTTACAAATGAAATGAGGATAAATTAGGAGAATCCTTGGTGGATAAGAATTTCGGAGAGCTTGTAGCCAGCAGGCTTAGCAATAGTGCCCAAAGTCATGCAGTAGCTGCAAATGCAAACAAGATCCTATCTTGCATTAAACGGGAATGGATGGAAGGGAAGTAAACATAATTATGCCTGTATATAAAAGCATTAGTAATACCACACCTTGAATATGGAGTTACAGTTTTGGGTCCCACACCATCGAAAATAAATATTGGAACAAAAAAAAAAGTGCAGAAAAGAGCCACCAAATTAATAAAGGGGGTGGATAATCGGATTTATAAGAGGCTAACTAAATTAGATTTGTTTACATTACAAAACCGGAGTCTAAGGTGGTATATGATGACTATATACAAATATATTCTGGGACAATACAAGGAGCTTTCAAACTATTCATCCTATGGGCAGTACAAACGACATGGTCATACCTGAAGGTTGGAGGAAAGGAAATGTCATCAACAAAAAGGAAAGGGATCTTTACAGTAAGGGCAGTTAAAATGTGGCATTCATTACCCATGGAGAGTGTGATGGCACATACAATAGAAATATTTAAAAAACAAACAAAAACAAAAACAAAGTAGGGCTTTTTTTTTTTAGAAAGGAAAGGTATACAGGCATATACCAAATATGTAAACATGGGAAGAATGTTAATCCAGGGAGTAATCTGATAGCCAATATTTTGAATCCAGAAGGAATTTATTTTTCACCTTATGAGATGTTATTGGCTGATATGTCACTGGGGATTTGCGTTTGCCTTCCTCTGAATCAATATACTTCAAGTACAAATATAGGAACGTATCCGTCACCTACATTTAGTATACTGTAGGTTGAACTTGATAGACGCACGTCTTTTTTCAACCTCATCTACTATGTAACGATGTAGCGATGAGAGCGCTGACTATATATCTACATCAACCAGAAGTGATACCTAGTGACAATAGGGAAGAGCGAGCCTTCCAGGTGAGCAAAACAATACTCACAAAAAGGAAGAAGAAACATGAAAAGGAACAAAGGGAGTGAATCACCAGCTGAATCACCTCCCCGCCAGGGCATTAAAAACGAGCACTAACTCCCCTAAAACCCTCACACTAAACCCCAATTACGCTGCCACCACCTGGATTTATTTCAGGCCTTAAAACCTCAGGAATCCTCCATGCGAGAAAAAGATGTACAGTAATCAACACACAAAAAATAAATAAACTATTTAGCAAAACGTGTCCTAAAATGCGTTTTAATCTCTTCAAAAAGGTAATGGGTTAAATTAGAACTCAAAGACCGTGCTTATTAAATTTTAGATTGAAAGCTACAAAAAAGGAGTACAGTGCTTGTTACAGAAAAGAAAGATTACAAAAACATAAGTATTTAAATGCAAAATTTAAAAAAAAGGAGCAAAACAGAACATTACCAACAAATGATATTAGATCCTGCCAAGAGGCCATAAAATATGGCACATGAACATTGCAGACATAACCCTTCTCTAGTTTAATTCTGCTTTAGGGATTCTCAAATTTAACTTCTTAAAGTAACAATTCGAGGCCTTTTTTTCCATTATTGTATTTTTTATTTATTTTTAAATTAAACACAGGTTTGAAGCAGGGGGTCTCTGTTGCTAAATCCCATTAATTTCAGCTCCGGGGACCTTCTGCATCCCGAGATACTTACTTCCGAAGGGGGTGCCGGAATCTCGGCAAAGTTCAAAGGTCACACATCACGTGGGCGAATAGGAATGACATCAGGGCTACCTATTGGCCCGCTGGAACTTTGACAATCCATTACATGAAACAACAAATATCCTAGAATCACTCCTAGGAAGGAACTGGTGCTACTAAATGGATGCAAGCATGTCCTACATAAAGTCCAGAAATATAATGCACAAAAAACGAATAAAGCACTCCTCCGTCCACTGTTCCTCTACTAAATGATGTAGTACTGTAATACACCCCACTTGAAACGTGACATGTGACTATCTACGGGTATGGGCTAAAGGTGGTAGGGAGGAATGAATAGCAGTAATACCGCCGTGTCCCCTATTGAGGAACCACAAGCTGAGTAAACCGCTACCCTCCGCCACTGCCCTCCTACACCCGGTGTCACCCACGGACAAGGAATCCTCTCTGCGGAGGTAGGGGAAGGGAGATCAAACACTCACAGACTTGACTCGCCGGGTCTTCGGTCTGTGATGACGTCGTTGAACTGTGAACCGGAAGAGGAAATCAGCGTGCTCCAGCCCAAGGTATAACGAGCAAAAATAGAAAATAGTATGGCGGTTCACTGCTGCCGCCGGGGTATGAATGGATCCACACGCAATAAAAATAAAGGTTATTTATTAGTGCATAATAGGGAATAAAACACAAAACATGTTTAGTAGTAGTAACAATAAAAACTTACATATAAGGGTAAGTACATCCAGTATTAGGTGCAGAGGAAACAGTCCTGGTGGTGTCCTGGGCATAAAGAGATGGTGCAGAGGCTTACAAGGTAGGAACCCACGGCTTTCGCAACGCGTTTCACACAGTGTTGTGCTTCATCAGGCAAAGAAACGCGTGTGAAACACGTTGCGAAAGCCCTACGGTGCAGCTAGAAGTAAGCCCACTGGTGTACCTACCCCCAGCTGTCTCATCAACAACCAGAGACCCTTCGGCACGCCGGAGTGAGTTTCTCTGGGGAACCGGCGTTTGAGGCGGGCTACTATTCACGAGGGTCCTGCGAGAAGGCACCCCGGAAGTAAGAACTATATGGTGCTGAGCCAGGCAGCCCCAAGCACGTGGGTCTACCTTGTAAGCCTCTGCACCATCTCTTTATGCCAGGACACCACCAGGACTGTTTCCTCTGCACCTTAATACTGGATGTACTTACCCTTTATTGTAAGTTTTTATTGTTCTAACTACTAACATGTTTAATTAAATCTTGACCCTCGGTGCGCTTTTGTGTTTTATTCCCTGCTGTTGCCCGCGTTTGGAGCCATCCTGCGACGGGACCTGTGGAGGAGGGGTGCCTTCACATCACATCAGCTGCAAGAGGGAAGAGTTGATCCACTACGAGATCCTGTTAGGAAGCAAGAGCGCGGTTTGACTTTCTTATCTATTAGTGCATAATACACAAAAAATCTGCCACAGAGCTAACTCTGACGCGTTTCGTTCCAGCAGGAAATTTGTCAAAGAGTATCCAGCACTGTGCCCTGTGATGTATATATAGTGCGCCACCGTCATACAATTGGTTAATAGGCATTAAAATGGTCTGGTAATACAGTGTATGTGCACCTTCATCGAGGGGGGTTTGCAGACCAGAGAGCCTTGTCAACCTATCAACTTCAGCTCTCCGGATCTTTGCGTAGAACCCAAACCACGGCAACTCCCTTGGGCTCCTATCTCCCCCAGCCTCAGCAGGTTGGGGGATACGTCCCCGGCATGTTTTCGCGGCATGCCGAGGAAAGTCCTGTATTCTCTGGTGCTCCATATAGTGCACTACCTCGCCCTTGTCACCCGCCCAGATACCATCTGAAGGCGGGTATTTCTTGGGAACGAGGGCGAGAGACCCCGGTGGAGAGAGCTCTATTCAGCTTTGGTTCCCCGTCCCGCCGGGGATTTGAGTTGGAGGGTCCTCCACGGTGCACTGAGCACAGGAGAGTACTTGGCACACTTCACGGACTCCCCCACCGCCTGTCCCTTCTGTGGCGAGCGGGAGTCCGTATTCCACATTTATCTGAGCTGCGCCAGACTGCAGCCCCTCTTATCCACCTTGAGGAGCCTTCTTCTGCAGTTCTGGCTGGGTTTTTCCCCTCATCTTTTTATTTTTGGGTGCCCAGTGTCCCGAGACAATAAGCCTAGGGATCTCCTAGTCAACCTGCTCCTGGCAGTGGCTAAGGTAGCCATTTACAAGACCAGGAGGCAGTGTTTGGAGAGTGGGGTCCCAACGAACATCGTGGCAGTGTTCCGGGCGCTGGTGCACTCCCGTATTCGGGCAGAGCTCACGTACGCCGAGTCCGCTGGGACGGTTTCGGAGTTTGCCTCCCAGTGGGCGTTAGGCGGGGTGCTCTGCTCGGTATCCCCCATCATGGGTTCTTTTGAGTTAACTCTTCTTTTTAAGTGCACTTTTTACAGTGCACTTGTTGGTTCCCTTATATATTTGTTTGACTGGTTTTTCTTTGTTCTACTTGGCAACAAGTAGAATTGCTGCTTAAGTGAATTGGCCGGCAGTATTAAACCAGATCAAAATAGGCTGCTTCCCTCACCTCAGCACTAACACCTGCTGCTGCGTCACTCACCTCAGCACTATCACCTGCTGCTTCACTTCGTTGATTCATTCAGAAAGCGGAAACCAGCACAGGCCGTCAGGAAAAAGTTTATTTTACTGTTGGAGCTGGCAAACTCATTCGCCACACTTTGAAGGCCAATTCGCCACTTGTAGCGACTGGCAACAGGGTTACTCACCTCGGCGCTAGTGCGTGTCAGCACGTGCAATAATGTGGTAGCCCTGTCCAAATACTTCACACGCGGCTAATGCCGACAATTGTCAGCGGGGCAATTAATGGCTGCTACATCTATATATGTAAGTTTATAAAGCCCTCGCGAAGCTGGAAGCTTCATGTCCGGGGCCTGGCACGGTTATCTTGAAATAGAGGGAGAAAATGCTCACAGGAACGTTTAAATATGATTAGAAATAAAACCGATCAACGTTTGTCAAGATGTCCCAAGTGAGGACCGAAACATGGATCCCTTTCTGAATAAACGTAAACGACTAATATTTAATTAGTCCAGCGAGTGCCAGCATTCTCTTTTTTATTAACATAAATATATAACTTTGGCTGATATAGCAATGCTAGACCTTTAAGTTGAAGCAGCCACAGACCGCTCCACACCCCCTAAAGTACTAAGGCTACTAGTTATGGAACGCGTAGGACATCTTGTCTTAAGGAGAGCCATAGCTGCACATGAGGAGCCCTGAAGCAACCCAAAAAGGACGCCGAGACGGCCACCTTAGTAACAAGGAAACACGGTCAGCACTAGTTGCCCCGGCACACGGTACGCAGGAGGAGGGACAAGACACTTCACAGAGACTCTTTTTTTTTAATCCCTTTTAATATTGGGAGTGCATTTTAAATCAATCATTACCGGATATATATTAAACTAGGGAGGGTTGTTTTACACTCTTCCTTTTATAGATGTAATACTACTTTGAGAAAGGAGGAATCTTTCATAAGAAGCTGCACCAACCCATCCACAAAGACTACTTTAACTTGATTTCGTAATAAATTCTGTTTATTACTAACATCACTCTAGTGGCAGTCTTGGCGCTACTACCAGGTGCGCAGGCTAGTCGGAGTGGTCTGATGCTTTATTACAGTCCGAGTGTTTCGGAGCCTTCGTCATGGGAAGCACAACACTCTGACTACATCCTTCATAGTTTGTAATTTGAGTGTAAGACCCATACAATGTGGTCCAAAAGAGGGCTATGTTTCTCTATTTCTCTTACTAGAGTATTTGGCTACTACTTGTTAAGCTGTTCACCAGGACAGACCTACAGGCTCAGCTATCTCTGAACCTGATGGTCTGGTAATACAGTGTATGTGTATATAGAGGCTGGACTACAACACCCCACATACGATATGGTTATGGACACACAGAGCCAGTAGCCCTCATCATCACTCTCACCTATTTAGGAGTAGTTATCTTATGACCTACAATTGTATTTGAATGGCTACTACCACGGTTAGTATAATTATATAACTGTGGTAAAGATAGTTGATAGTAGCTATTCCTGCACTGTTGTTTTTGATAATAGCACACAGATACCTCCCTCATTTTTAATTTGTTTTAATCATTTTGGTTCATTGTATATTTTGCTGCAATAAATATTTTTTAATTATTTCATTAATAAATAGTATTTTAAATTAGTTAAGGGTGTTTTCTCTAGTGCGGCATAACAGGGAGCCCTCTTTCTTTCATTTATAACATCACTCTAGTACTGAACCAAGAACAATTGCATTTGGGCTGTTACTTGAACTCTGTGGATTGCTTTCAGTTTAATTAATTCTTTACTATTTTCATAATTTTTCCATTTTGTATTACTCTTTTATTGTTTATGCCACTCCTATTCTCTATGGTATATGAGCATTGTGTCAGTGTCCAATTATTTCCGGACCTAACTGTACATAAGAATTGTCACCCTCTTGAGTTATGATTGTTTTCATCCTCTGGTTCAGAGTGGCAAAGTATTACTTTTCATTTTGATTGTTTAATTCACCCTCTTCTTAATGCCTTTGATGGCTGAATGAGCTGTGACAGGACTGGTTTCACTTTGTTTTTAGGGTAGAGGGATAGGGGTAGATTATTAATAACTCCTGATGAAGCATGGTCATGTGTGAAACGCGTAGAGGCGAACGTTAAACTGACGTTGAACTTTGCATTTGGGCTGATGAGCTGTATCCTGCCGGTTGATCCAGGAATCTAGTGCACGGGGTTCCCGTTGAATCACTGTGCTGCATCGCTGGTTGTCCGGTCCACTGCGCGAACTGTCATTTACCCAAGTGTAAGTTTCTGCTACTTATTGCTTTCAACATTTCTATTTAATCACTTAACCTGGGCGCGCTGTGTCTTTCTGGTCTTGCTGTTTCGGAACTCTGAGGATTTAATTGGCAAACGGAGCACCTGCACAAGACGTCAGCAGCATACCAGGACTGGCGGTTGCTCCGACACTGCTGGAGTTTATTCTATGACATTGGGGTGTTTAGCGCAAGTGTCACATAGACACACACACACACACACACACACACCCTGTGCGTTAATAGGATTGTCTTAAGAATGTCCCAGCTCATGCAACTGTAGCCAGTCCCAGGGTAAGATGTAGATATATCATTACTATATACTTAAACACTAGAGATGTGCAAAACTTTTGCATGAGGTTGGGAATCATGCAAAATGTGACCTTATTGAGTCAGAGTTCGCAATCCATTTGCCAAGCATAACGTCACTGTGCACTGCAATTTTGATTAACATGCTTAATTGCAAAGTGTCTTTAAAATTGCTAGATTTGCTTAATGCAGATTATGAATAGGGCACCCGTTCCACTCACCATCTGGTGATATTTAGCTGAAAGCTGACTAATTTGTTAATATTATTAGCTTTTAGAAGTTTGCCTAAACTAATTTATCAGGAAAAAAAAAAAAAAAAAACCTTGAACTTTCACGGATACCTTTTTTTCACATCTCTAGTAAACGCTTAAATTCATAAAGATACAGTGTAGTATTCCCGATTTGATGAGCAGCTTCAACTACAAGATGCGAATTGCGATTTTTATAAAATCACTGAACTGGGAACCAAGTAGAATTCAGAAATCGGGAAGTAAAAAAACGGTGGTATTGAGCTGAAAATGTTACTGTACCTTAATTTCTGAAGTATTAGCGACTTAAGACAGAAGAGATCAACGTTCCTCTTGTGTCTCCTTGCTTTCATTCACCTTGGAATGAATTAGATACCTGTACTATAAAATGCTACACACTTTGCAGTATTCATCATAAATTCTAAATGTAACATTAAAAGACATCTTCCCCAAACTTCCCATCCTTGCATTCCGGCAACCGCCAAACCTCAGACAGACGTTAGTCAAAAGAAAACTTCATTACGAACTGAAGGACCCCGAGAATGCTGTTGTCACGGTAGACCAGGTCTTAACACATTTATATTTTAGGGATCAGTCAATAGGCAAAGCAAGGCAGTGAAATAAAATGGGGGTTATTTGGATAAAACCTCGGAAATACACCAAAACACAAAATACAGAAACATACACACTTACTGGGGCCTGGGGGTTGAGATTTAGCCTTTCCTAGGTGCAGGGCACCCGCTTGCAAGGGCTTACCCTGACCGAAACCTTATTCCGGACATCCTGGACTGAGATTCAGCAGAAACTCCTGACCGGGACCTAGTTCAGATAATCCTGGAACGGTTTTCGGCAGGAACTCCTGACCGGGACCTAGTCCAGATAATCCTGAAACGGTTTTCGGCAGGAACTCCTGACCGCTACGTTCTAAAATGAGAACTTGGTCCTAGCGTCTGACTTAGTCTCTGCAGGGAAGACTTTCATAGCTTCAAAACGAAGCCGGTTGCTCTGCTATTTGGAACAAAGCAACTTTGAAAGCCCGCCCTAGCTTCATCGACTCCAGCCACAAAATTGTCTGGTTCTCTGACTGGGGCTTCTCCTTACATACCCTCCGCTGAGCTATGTTCAGCATGCAGGAAGGAGAAGCATCCAATCAGACCATGGGAATTCCTCCCTGCCAGCCAATAGAAACAGAGGCTTGTCTCTGGGCTGATAGAGGAGGAGGCGTGCCAAGCAGGTTCAAAAAGCCGGAAATATGATTTAGCCAATGGGGGCGAAGCGCCTACAAGCTGTTAGCCCCAAGCTAACTAATTGCCACCCACAGGGCAGGCTCCACCAACTCTGGCAGATACAAAAGGTGTCTCCGCAGGGTGTCCTCGGTTCTCCGGACTTGGCAATTCACCCTTCCTTGCTCACCTCTGGACAGCCTTTCCTCTTTGAACTACGAACGCTATACAGACATGCCGGTGTCTATGCTGTTGGCCTCGCTGACTGTACACAGCCTTATAGTAAAATGTCTAAAACATTATAAAGTACACTTTAATACAGTATGCACATTGGGGAACCTTATACTTATAAGGGAAATGGATTTGGGCTCAAAATCCAGGAGTCTCTGGGACACTGAGTTACCCTGGTGTAATTCACCCCTTGTCCCGGCTAATCATGCCTGCTCGCCAGGGAGAATGAAAGAAATACCAGTAACTTCGCCCCCGAACTCCTGCAAACAAAATAATTGTATTCCTACCCAAATATCCCCCCTAAAACTGACAAGAAATCTCTCCATTCTAGGGCCAAGGAAACATGAAAACAGAAAAAAAACAGGGGTCACTTTATTTCCAGCATGTATTATCCCTGGTCCAAGGCTTATGGTGCTTGTGTAGCTACCAGGGACCCCATGGTTTCAGGGGTAACCAGAGGGTTTAAACTTTATTATGTAGCCTGGTTAGCTGTTAATGGCACAAGACCGTGCAACAACACATGCTGCAAACTTATATGCCACGATCTCACAGTCAGACCCAAACAGAGAACATTCAATGTTAAAGGATCATACTGCTGCACGTCCAGGAATGTGGTATATAGGATTCAGTGCAGCAACTGTGACCAAGGATGCTACACTGGTGAAACCAGCCAAAAACTTAGAACCAGAATGAACCAACACACAGACACCATGACGAAGGAAGACACTGCTCTCCAGTGAGACCCCACTTCTCACAGCCAGATAATTCCATAAATGATTTAAAAATCCAAATCTTCAAATTAATGTTTAAAAGCACTCAATAAAGGGATAATATTGGAACTCAAAATGACAACATTCCAGACAAAGGTAACTGGGGCTCAAAGCATAGCTAAAATAACATACAATTTAGATCTCTTTCAAAAATAAGTGAATGGATCAAATGTTCCTCTGATTATGATCGCATCTATGAAAATACAGTCCTGAATAGAGAAACAGGGAGCGGGTTTTTAGATGGATAGCACCTACTTGGAAAATTCTGTTTAGAAAATGAGGTCACCAAGCTAAATTCAAAAAGGTGCAATAATGCGCCTCAACCTCTATCAATGTAACTTTCCCCCTCATACTCAATTGGTACATATATATGCTGAGTGATATAATTTACTCACTCATTCCATGGGATGTGCTTCCTTTTGAATTAATTCACTCTCTTGAAGCAGGAACTCTTCGGCGTGCAGCTCTGCTGGATGAATGCAGGAGAAAATGTAAGATATGCAGACGCACCACCATCCAGTCCAAATAGACAAAAGAGGGCGACTCAATGTTTAAAAAAAAAAAGAAGAATGCTGGTTTATTGGAACAGGTCAGGCAGAGGTAAAAACGACCTACATGTGTCACCCTACACGCTTGTTTACGGGACCTCTTTTATCTTTTTGGACCGGATGGTGTTGTGTCTGCATTCAATTTTCTTCTGAACTCAAAATGATAATGCTCCGTGACATGAAAACTAGAGAACTTCATGCCGATATGGAGTTTCTAACACACCATCATCATTTTTAGTAATCTTTTCCCCTGCCTCTCTGTTAATTTTACAAATCAACCTCTCTCTCCCCTGCATCCTGACCCCCTGCACCCTGCTGGTGGATGTATTGTCCTGTGTCTCAATCCCTTTCATCCATGTATTGCCCTGTCTGTTTATTCCTTCTCTGCAATATCTGCCAGAGAATGTTAACTTTATTTGTTTTACATCTGTGTCAAACTCCTGGAATCTCTGTAAATCAGTATCGCTGACCTGAGGAAGAGAGAGCCCCCATAAGCTCGTCTTATAATATCAATTGTTATGCTGCAGCCCCAGTGCGCATGCGTGCGACGGGGTGCCTGGCGGTGCTCGTGCCTGGCAGCAGCACAACCTGGTGGACTCCAGGCAGCGCGCGACAGGAAGGCGTGGCGGGGGCGCGGACATGTCATGCGGCTGGTTGGCCCTCATTGGATCAATCGCCACTAGCAAAGACAAAATCCTCGTCTTTACAAAATGTGGCCGCACATTGTGCCGGGCGCGCAGGCAGCTACTGGGGCCGGCCCTACAGAGGGCCATATCTTGTGTGTGCTGCGGACGCTGTCGCGGACACTGGGGACCTAGCCTTAGTCCAAATAAAAATGTATCACCTAATACCGATGTACTCATTTACTCTGCACTAAATGTAAAACATTGCAAACTAAAAGTGTAAAGATCACTTTTGCAAGTCTACACCTAACATTTAGATCTGGGGAAATGAAAAGTATCAGATATAATGTAGAATGTAGAATGTAAAATGCCAGAATGTAATGTAAAATGAGAAAGAATTTAGATGTGTGAAACGTTAGCCAATAATAGATGTCACTGACACAAAGGATTCTGGGTACAGACACAAGAGAACATTCATGATTACATTAGCTTCTGGTACAACTCTCTGTTTGATTATACCTGATGGTGAAAATACTCGAGAAGATGCAGAGCTTGCCAAGGAAGGTCCCAGTTTCTGAGTATCTTCATGACTGTCAGCACAAGTGGCAGCATTTAGCTGGGATCTGCCCTGCACTTGTGGAGGAGTTGGCGAGTCTGAATCCATTTTATCTGCAATGAATAGTAAGAATACCATCACATTTTTTTCTCCCCAGAACCCTCGCCTCATGCCATGGAAATTCAGTAAACAAATTCCAGGAACTGTAACCATCCCACAGATTGCTGCATGACCAAAAATGGCTGCAGTCTTTAATAATGATAACAAATGTGTGCTTTCACATGAGCTCTCTGCATCGTCTTTGCAGAACAACACAAAATACAAATACCCAACATTAGGGATAACTGACCTAAATAGGAGTGGGGGATTCTAACAGCATATACAGGACCTAGAAGAGGGGTAGGTCACACGAGTCCTCAAGGGCCACCAAGAGGTCAGGTTTTCAGGCGATCCCTGCTTCAGCACAGATGGCTCAATCAGTTGCTCAGTCATACACTAGACTAGTCATACTGAGCCATCTGTGCTGAAGCAGGGATAGCCTGAAAACCTGACCTCTTTGGTGGCCCTTGATGACTGGCATTGCCTACAGCTGACCTAGAAATACAAACACCTCATGGCTGTTTAACCAGAATACCACCCTTCTCTTGGCTACAGTGAAGAATGCTAAATAACTCTGGATACACATGGCCAATATCCATAGTCCAGCTGTGCAGAAACATTACATTTTTAGAAAGGATAGCGACTATGCATCAAGCACTAAATTGATGCTTAAAAAGAAAATGTGCGTATACCCCGCTTAACGTCAACTCATCATAGTCCCTTTGCATCAGCAAAAAGTAAAGATTTAGACATAAAATAGCCCAACGCTAATAATCAAAAGAAACACCTGTAAGGGGTAGTGGATTGTTTGAACAGCCATCCAGCAGAGGTGATGGAAGCTAATACAGTACAATAATTAAAAATCGCTTATGATAGACACAAGGGTACCTATGGTGAATGTTTTTTGTCACTTTTTTACCCACCATAGCTTATTTAATATATGGTTGAAACCTATCCCAGCTTCAAATTGCAAAGCCAGTATACTGTAACAAGCCTTGCACACTGATGAGACCCAAATGGGAGAAACAGCTGTCTGTGGGTAGGTTTACTTGTTATACACTTCTATAACCCAGGCCGAATTCCTGGCTGCAGTGGAAGCACTGTATGCTGGGAGATAATGGTGAAACGCAGGGTTTCAGACCTGAGAAATATGAATGTGCTCATATGTGATATTTTTTATTTACGGTTTTCCCTTAGAAGACATATTTGGCTAACGTTTCCCTGGGGGGGGGGGGGGTCGACTTCCTCTATCAATAAACTTAAAAATATAGGATGAATATCACCAGTGGACATGCCTTTTTTTCCCCAAAACTCATCTACGTTACTATGCACAGTATCTCAACACAGCAGGATTATTATATATACTGTAACGTTGAATTCAATACAAAGCTGAATACCATACCAGAATTGTGTTTAACTGATCCTTACTAACAAACCATGGAAAAAGCTTTATAAAAAGAAACTATGTTTTAGCCACCTGTGAAAATAATGCATTCAGATTGAAGGTGCAGTCCTACACAGCAGCATATATTTAAGTTGACATAACCCAATGCAGAGCATTTAATTCTTGAGCTCCCGTAACTACTTTAAACATATACTGCCTGTCTCGGACATGGTTTATCAAAATTCCCATTTTTCTGAACACCGCCCTTCCTTCCTTAATGCGTGACGGCATTATGCCAGCTTGCAATTTTGAACAGTTTATATGCAGGAAGAACTTTTGATATCAGTGCTTTTGACAGTGGGCGAGTCCGAATGAAATCTCCGGGAAAGGCTCATTTAGCCTGCAAAACAATCTATGTATAGAGTGATATGTACATCGTCTGTGCCATGTAAGAAAAATTATTAATGTTGTGTCTATGTGGATGCAATTGCCACAAGCGTCTACATAGAGCAAATGCTTGTTTGTATCCGGGTAGATTAGAGCGAGGATGAGGGGTGGGTCTCTTTTTATTGTGGGAGATCAAAACTCCAGCAATATACTGTATAACAAATTAGCTGATCCATTCATACGTCACATACCTTTTATATGCAAACAATATTTGATTGTTACACTATTTACCCTTATATTGACATGACCATGTACTCAGCCCTGCACTATGTACAGACAATTTTACCATGAAAGAGCTTGCATCTAATATTGCTACTTGGCACAAAGCAAAAACACCCCACTTCAGAAATACACAACATATGGCATTAAAAAAAATCCAACTACCATATACATGTTTCAACTCGCTTCACGTCATCTCATTAGGAAATATGCATGCATCAACCAACACTACCCTTTCCATGAACCCTACAGAGTAGGCTCCCAATAACTCTGCTGCAGCTTAACAACTTTGTGGCATGTTATAACCTGCGTCTTGTTGAGCACCTACAGGTTCAGAGGGGCCTGCAGTAAAGTGGCTAAGGAAGCAATCACAAGACAACAATCCCTTATTACCAGGCAGCCAGCCGCAGATGAGTCAGTAACCTTCCTCTGTTCACTTGGGTGTCTTCCCCTTTGCTGCAGTATCAGGGATCCGCTGCACGCATTGCCAGCGCCTGGCCAGCCTATGTCTCTATGCTGCGAACCCTGCCTAACATTCTAGCGTGATCCCCAGCGTTCTACAGTGCTGTCCACTACCAAGCCCCTCTCTGCCTGACTGTCTGTGAGCACCGCTCACTGGCCCCACCCCCTGCTAGGCAGATGCCTTTCATAACAAAACAGGCTCTGCAGTCTACCGGTTTCTATATTACTGATCGCCCACAGCACTGTGCAACATTAACATCAGCCTCAGCAGCAGTCCATTGCTTTTCCTGGGAGTGTTCAGCAGTGACACATTGTAATGTACTGTATACTGCCCAGGAAAGCATTTAATAGCATAGCTCTGCATAGGGCTGCATGATGATTCAGGCTTCTTGTAGCACCATTTATTACAGTAACATAAAAATGAACATTACATTATTTCAGCTGTTTGCTTTTGATGTTGCAATATGACATGTTGTTTTAAAAGAGCAGTTCATGCAATATCCTACATCTGTTTTTTTTTTTTTTAATAAATCAGTTCTGTAGTATTAAATAATAATAATACTTTTTTCTATTTAATTCAACTCGTAATGACATTTTTAATTAGTTTTAAAAATACTGAGCATCCTTTGATTTCTATAACAGTCATTAACAGTGCAAGATTTTTGCAACACTTTCCTGTTTGTGATAATGTGTTGCCAGTATTTCCAGCAGTTTGAGCTGCAAACTGTAACAATAGATCATGTTACCTTAGTAATATAGTAATATACATTGTAGCTGTGGCGTTACGCTGACTGAAGGATTGATTGAAACGGAAAGGCAGCCATTAAGTGAACCCTGGTAAGCAGGATCATTGTTGAGCAATCACAGGACAACGACTCAATCGGCAGCTTAGGCAATTTGTTTCCAATAAAGGTAATCTAAGGCTGAATATATTAAAATAAATAAAAATATATATATTTTTAAGTGCGGCAACGACTGCCTCTTTAAATCAGCAATGCCCTGCAGTAGCTCACGAGTTTAACTCGCATAATAGTTTCTTGACCCTAAACATATTTTGTATTTTTTTTTAAATTAAAAAAAAAAGCTTCTCATGTTAGAAATCATGTTTTTCTTCATCTCCAGTTTGAGGTTTCCATGGTAACCATTAAACTGCTCTGAGCTCTGGGGAGAGCTCCATTTTCTTCTCCTGGACACTTAATATTTCCAAGCCCTTCTATAAATCCTGAACAGAGCATCAGATTGATTTAAAAAAAAAAAAAAGTCCACCTGCACAGACTGGCGCTTTAAAACATATTGACTGTTTATTCTGCTGATGGAATACATTGTAGCTGTTGAGTTAGATGGCAGCTTGGTTGGTCAAGGCCAAAACTCAGTAGATTAATTGCCCATAAGGATTAACACAACTTGGGTCCCTGCTTCTGAATGGGAATCCCCAACTGTGTTAATCCTGATGGAATTTCCCACGTGCACTGTGGTTCATCTGCAGCAAATCCAGGGCAGGGTGGAGATACATCTCACTGTATCTGTACACCTACTGTAGGTAGGATTGATTGATTGAAACTGAAAGGCAGCCATTTAGTGAACCCTAGAAAGCAGGATCTTTGCTGACTGCAGGAAAGCACATTGATTGGCAGCCTAGATAATTTGTTTTTATTAAAGATAATCAAAGGCTGCATATAGTAAAACAAAACAAGTTTTTTTTTGTTTTTGTTTAAGTGCTATTTTGACTGCCTCTTTCAAGCAGTAATCTCTTCCCAGAAGCATATATTGTTAGGTAGAGAGTTTACAGAAGATCCCTGCAAATTGCACTCAAAGTACATATGGTAAATAAAATAGGGTAATTCAATAATTATAATATTACTAGAATGAGGAGTATCAATATATACCTCATATGTGCCACTAAAAACAAATTTGTCATGTGGAAAAATATGAAATATGTCGAAAAATTGTGACCTGGTGTTTATGCTACACACAAACGTTATTCAGAGAATGCTGAGAATGATTATAATAGCAACATCTGTTGCCTGTTTGTAGCTAAGACCTTGTGCACTGCCTTCTAGCAGCAGTGCGCAAACTGAGGGGCGCGAGAATTTCTAGGGGGGCGCGGCGGTTACAGAGGCCCTGCGCTCTTCTCCACGGCATTTAAATTAAATGCCGGGGGAGGCGTGAGGCCTCTGTAACTCACTTACCTGCTCTCTGCTGGGTCTTCGGCGATGCGTCGCCATGGCAACTCGTTTCAAATTATGCGGCGGGGTCACGTGACATGATGTCTCATGACCCGCGGCGTCATTTGACGTCGAGTCCTTGGAGAGAGGGGACGCGAACACTGCAGGGGGGAGCAGCTCAAGAAGTTTGCGCACCCCTGCCTTATAGCAATAGCTGTATACTGCTGCAGTATATATCTCAGCAGCAATTTTTTGCTTAGAAGAAAAACTCTAGATGTATGCTGTTCAATAGGCTCTACATACCTATTATTTTATAGAGTATTCTGCCTGCTTATAACATACCATAGCGACAGGGTTGCCACCTTCAACTGATGTACAACCCGTAAAAAAAAAATCCCCTTACTTCGCGGCGTAGTGCCATGGCAACAGGACGCTACGTGACATCATACATGGCGCCACGTAGCATCATGACATCACGTAGCGTCCTGTTGCCATAGAAATGCGGTGTTATTTGACGCCGCGCAGCCATCTTCACTGCAGTTGGAGGGGGAATTGCACAAGAATACCGTAGAATGCCGGAGACGCCGCCGCAGCCTGCCACTATTACCAGCAACCCCCCGGAGATAGACGGGCTAAACCCGTAGCCCGGAGGTAAGTACCCGAAACCTGGAGTCTTCGGGTCAAACCCAGAGAGGTGGCAACCCTGCATAGCGATTGCATATTAATATAGACAACTGCCATTGTTGCTCAAATTGTCTTTTCAGCGAAATAATCAAGATGGTCTGTGTGTGATACTTTGAAACATCATTATAGTAGATTCCACATGAATACTAGTATACAGTATATCCTTAAAGAGACATACTTTGTTTGGACACTGCTGTGTTCTCTCTTGTGTTTAACACAATAGACCCATAGTATTCGTATTGGACTGAATAACTAGGTTTAACTTTAGGACAAGAATATCTTAAGTTCTGAGTAGTACAGTATATTAATATCTTATTCCGGGTACATAGTGTTACTACCAAAATCTATTTAGATGCAATACTTACCTTACTGGGTGGTAGAAGCTAGCGGCCTCACTAATGGGGATTTTCAACCATCACTGTAAATAATAAATAATCACTTGCGTCAATGTCTTTATAATAAAACTTTATTGTTTTTCAACGTAGAAAGTGGGAGATATAGCACTTTTCATGTGACAAATTCGTTATTAGTGGTACATACTGTATGAGGTATATATTGATCCGCCTCATTCTAGGAATATTATGATTATTGAATCACCCTATTATATTTACCATATGTACTTTGAGTGCAATGTATGGGGATCTTCTGTAAGCTCTCTATCTTACATACAAGTGTTTTTGTCTATATTGTTATATCCCTCTGCATCTTAGTTTTTCTTTACCAGTTCTAGAGCATCTTTGGGTTTGAGCGGGTAGTCAACTTTATTGCCTATAGCAGGGGGGCGCAAACTTTTTTCCCTGCGCCCCCTGCCTATGGTCTCCTCACTCCTGCGCCCCCCCTCCTCACCCCCACTTACCTCTACTCCAGCGTCATGACGTCACGTTGCCATAGCAGCGTGACGTCACATGACCTTGCGGCGTCATTTGACGCGGCGTTGCCATGGCGACGTGGGAAGGAAGCCGCCAGAGCCAAGGTAAGTAAAGGCTTACAGAGGCCCTGCAGCTCCCCCGGCACTTAATTTCAGTGCCTTCGGGAAGCGCGCAGGGCCTCTGTAAACCCAGCGCCCTCCACCGGCAGTCTCGCGCCCCCCCTGGGGGTCACGCCCCCCAGTTTGCACACCACTGGCCTATAGCATTAGTGTTAAAAATCATGAACGTCTCTAGCTTCTGAAGTTACAATTGTAACCATAAGACTGCATTGGGCTTTGGGGAGAGCTCAATTTTAACCTCCCAGACACTTAATATTTCAAAATATATAACCTGAAAGAATTTTAACATTTTAATCGGCTTTAGAAAGGGCAAGAAAATAAAAGAGATGGGGGGAAGGAGGAAAAAGAAAGTGGCCATCAGTACAGATTTAAGTGGATTGCGCCATCTAAAATTATAACCAAAGATATAATACACATACGAAACACAGACTATATGACAGTGCCCACACTTTATAATAAATTATAATAGTTACTAATAATAGATGATATACCTATAAAGTGTTTGTTGTATTATCTTTGTGATAGTGTTGTAAAGATAAAACAGTATAAGTTGCTAAAGGGGCAGGAGGTTAGTGGGACTAAATTGTTGGCTACAGCATCTAATAATAACAACAAATGTATCTGCTGAAGTGATGTGAATGTAAAAGTCCAGAGTCTTTCACCAAAGTGATAGTTGAAATATTAAAAGGATCCAAATAAATGTGTCTTCAGGAGTCCAGGCAGCATTCCTCAGGAAACAAAAAAGAAGAAAAAGCACCCCGGACTCAGCAAGTATATCGTTAACCCTTTTCTCACCAGGCCGGGCAACGCATCTTACCACACCCCGGGCACGCCCTCACTGCTATGGGTGCGTGTTATACCCTTACCCACCTTAGTACTGGGGACTGGCCAGGTCTGCGGGCATATACCCTGTTTGCTGAGGACTTCCCTGGTGCCGACTCCAGCTTGTGACCCCGACAATCGCTCGCTCCTGTGCCACCTGCTTTGACCCCAGCCTGGATATCAACTACGCTGCTCTCTCCAACCCTGACCTGGCTACCCATGATGACAAGATCCGCATTCCGGACGTGGCCTCGCGGCTTCAGGTAGGTGCTCCTACATCCCCACCTCGGCCCTGCGGTCCCGTCCAGTTTGTGGCGAGCACTCTGTTACAACTACTTACAGCAGTGGGTGACTGTCGCCCCTGTTCAGATAATGTTAAAATAAAAAAACTATTCCAGTAATATTACTTCATTGATGTTGATACATTACATGTGATAAATGTTGCTTTTAAATATTTACACTTGCCTTTTCTGAAAATCTCTTATAAATGCAGTTGTGAAATGTAAGGTGGTGAAGAGAAAGGGAGACGGAAAAGGAGCTTGATAAATGGACGCTGTAATGAATATGGCAGAAAGTATTACGTATTTGAATCAATCTGTCACACGATAGGTTAACTTTGGTTACAAATTGTCTAAAATATACATGAATTGTTTTATGGCAGGACGAACCGTTGTCCATGCCTAGTTTTATGTGCTGATGTAGGTATAAAGGATGTAAGTGGGTGGATTGAAATATGGCTGTCCTGACACTACAATAAACTTAAACCTTTTATATGTAACTTGAAAGGTATTCTTGGGATTTTCTGTGAAATATCAGGGGGGCGGGGGGCAAGATAACAGCCAAAGGTTTGGGTAAAGTTATTAAATATGAAATCCTGGGACTGACAGCAATTCACAAGAATAACGGATAGATATTTGTAACAGTTGCAATGAGACAAATCAAATGATGCCAAACACTTCATGATTAGGAGGTGAAAAGAACAGATATCGGTTTTATGCAAAAGTAAAAACTAGGTTTTCATATTTCATATCTAGGCATGCATATTAAGTACACAGATGCAACAGTGAAGATAGTGTTTGCCTAACTATTATAGAAACAAAGTTATTAAGTCTTTTTTATATATTGAGGCAAAGTTTAAAAATCAAAAGAAAGGTTTTTTCCCCTTAAAGTTGTAAAAATGTAATCTAGAGAGATTGATGAAAGGGGTTGGTTGAGACCACACCCTGAAAGGTGTTCTTATGATGGTTTCAATTAAGGGAAGTTTAGAATACAAACCCTGCAGCTGGAATTATGACGTAGAATTCAACAGAGATGTGTTGAGATCAAACACGTGACTTCTCATCTTTCCTATTCCAGTGACCAATCTGGGAAGAACCCGATACATGTAGTAATGTACAGAATGGGGAATTCTGACTATTTATCTTTTTACTTTAAGAAACTTTCTGCATTTTTATACTGTATGTTCTTGTAATCTTTTTCTGTAACCAAAGCACTGTACTTTTTGTAAATTAAAGCTAAACTTTAATAAGTAATGCGTTGGGCTCTAATTTGAACTGTTGCACTGTTGTAGAGAGTAATTGACATTTTCGGACACATTTTGCATTAACAAATTTTTGTGTGTCAAGTGAATAGTTTTCTTAAACAGGGACCAAAGACTCAGCAAATTAATATTTTGATGATTTCTTTAGTGGTGGCAGTGGATTAAAGTGATATATTTAGACGGATTGAGGGTAGATATTATTTATTTGAGGGACCTTTGCGGAAGGTGAAAAGCTCTGTATTAACCCTTGTCTTATACTATATTAGTGAAAGCACTGTATGCCTGCCTGCCTGCATGCATGCATGCCTGCCTGCCTGCCTGGATGTCCGGTGTCCCTAGGGGAAATCTCATTGGTCCCTTGGGCCGCCCCCGCACACCTCTCATTGGCCTGAGGCGGAGTGACGGCCAAAGGACACACACACAGGGACACACACACAGGGACACACACACAGGGACACACACACACAGGGACACATACACACACACAGGGACACACACACACACACACACACACACAGGGACACACACTCTCCCCCGTCAGTTGGACCGCAGCTCACCTTCCACCCCCCCCCCCCTCCTCTCCCGGTGCCCCTCTTCTCCCGGTGCCCCTCCTCTCCCGGTGCCCCTCACTCTCTCCCCCCTCCCCACCTCACCCAAATCCCCACGCTCCGCAACATCCCCAGCCGCACCATCACCCTCACCGTGCGCCGCGGAGGAAGCGCGGCCCTGCTGCTCAGCAGCAAACTCCAGGCTCCTTCCCCCTCGCGGCGCGGCCCGGGCCTCCTGCTCTCCCCATCACGTGCGCCGCTACCGGAGAGGGGAAGCGCGGGCCGGGCCTCCTGCTCTCCCCATCACGTGCGCCGCTACCGGAGAGGGGAAGCGCGGCCCCAACTCCTCCTACTGACACCCCTCAAATCACACGCTGGGGCAGAGAGACGCAGAATGTGATACATCTCATTATAATCTGTGCACCATGTAACTCCCCCCAACTCCTCCTACTGACACCCCTCAAATCACACGCTGGGGCAGAGAGACGCAGAATGCGATACATCTCATTATAATCTGTGCACTGTTTAACTCTCCCCAACTCCTCCTACTGACACCCCTCAAATCACACGCTGGGGCAGAGACACAGAATGTGACACATCTCATTATAATTTGCGCACCATGTAACTCTCCCCAACTCCTCCTACTGACACCCCTCAAATCACACGATGGGACAGAGACGCAGAATGTGATACATCTCATAATCTGTGCCCCATGTAACTCTCCCCAACTCCTCCTACTGATAGCCCTCAAATCACACGATGGGACAGAGACGCAGAATGTGATACATCTCATTATAATCTGTGCACCATGTAAAAAAAATCTGTTTTTTGCTTGAGTTTTTCAGCTGGGAGACTTTGATACTGTACATATTCCTCATCATGTTCTAATGCGATTATATACCAGTAGGATCTATTTTGATTACAATAATGGGAACATGGGACTTATATACTGTAGATAAAGGTTTCCCATGTTGAGCAATTAGTTAAAGGTGCTACTATACATAGCAGATTTTAGTGGGGAAAGGCTATGTTGCTTGACATTTAAGGAAAACTGACCTATTTCTCAATCCTTGTGTTCCCTCTAAAATAAAAATAAAATACTGTAGCATAAACATTTTGAAATGCATTTTCAATCATATATTCTATGGAATAAAAATTACAGGGTTGTGAGAGATTGTAGATCAAGTATGATTTAGACCTGAGTTATTAGCAACAGCTGTTTCATTTCCCTCATACTGCTTGGCATACTGTTTTGGCAAAATATCCACGTGGTTTTAGCCAAAACAGTTGACTATGAAATTTACAGCTGAAAAAACATACAGAAGTCTGTTTTGGCCTCAAATGTTGTCTATGGAACGTGCACAATAAACGATTATACTATGCCACGCTGTACATGACACTAGTCAACCCTATGGCCAGTGACCTTAAAGAATGCAAAAGGATGACCTTAGATTAGAGGTAAGAACATTCACTGCTGTAAAAGCCGATGAACCCAAGTTAATTCCAGCTCTCCTGGTCACTTTGGACGAGATCCTTTATCTTCCTTCTCACCAGAATTAGTGGGTAAGCTCTTCAGGATAGAAGCTCGTTGCACAGCACTGCATTCACTATTAGAGCAATACACGAAACAAAACTGAGTGACAGTAATGACACTGAGTTTGTAGCAGGGGAGCCTGGTTCAAATCCCTGTGTCGACTCCTTGTGACCTCAGGCAAATTGCTTTATCTCCCTGTGCCTCAGGCACCAGGATTACATTATAACCTCTACAGGGCAGGGACTCGTGCCTGCAAAATGTATATATGCAGTGCTGCATATACTGTCAGCGCTATGCAAGAAAAAAAAACTATTATTATCTTATACTATATTAGTGAAAGCACTGTATGCCTGCCTGCCTGCATGCATGCCTGCCTGCCTGCCTGGATGTCCGGTGTCCCTAGGGGAAATCTCATTGGTCCCTTGGGCCGCCCCCGCACACCTCTCATTGGCCTGAGGCGGAGTGACGGCCAAAGGACACACACACAGGGACACACACACAGGCACACACACACAGGGACACACACACACACAGGGACACACACACAGGGACACACACACAGGGACACACACACAGGGACACACACACACAGGGACACACACACACAGGGACACACACACACACACACGGACACACTCTCCCCCGTCAGTTGGACCGCAGCTCAACTTCCACACACCCCCCCTCCTCTCCCGGTGCCCCTCACTCTCTCCCCCCTCCCCACCTCACCCAAATCCCCACGCTCCGCAACATCCCCAGCCGCACCATCACCCTCACCGTGCGCCGCGGAGGAAGCGCGGCCCTGCTGCTCAGCAGCAAACTCCAGGCTCCTTCCCCCTCGCGGCGCGGCCCTCCTGCTCTCCCCCTCACGTGCGCCGCTCCCGGAGAGGGGAAGCGCGGCCCGGGCCTCCTGCTCTCCCCATCACGTGCGCCGCTACCGAAGAGGGGAAGCGCGGTGCGGGACTCCCCATCACGTGTGACGCTACCGGAGAGGGGAAGCGCGGCGCGGGACTCCCCATCACGTGCGCCGCTACCGGAGAGGGGAAGCGCGGGCCGGGCCTCCTGCTCTCCCCATCACGTGCGCGGCTACCGGAGAGGGGAAGCGCGGTGCGGGACTCCCCCTCACGTGTGACGCTACCGGAGAGGGGAAGCGCGGCGCGGGACTCCCCATTACGTGCGCCGCTACCGGAGAGGGGAAGCGCGGGCCGGGCCTCCTGCTCTCCCCATCACGTGCGCCGCTACCGGAGAGGGGAAGCGCGAGCCGGGCCTCCTGCTCTCCCCATCACGTGCGCCGCTACCGGAGAGGGGAAGCGCGGCGCGGGACTCCTGCCACTCTTGCCCCCCCCCCCAGCTTCCCGAACTCACCTCCTGCCCCAGCCAGATGCCACGGGGTCAAGGTAAGTCACACACCGTCTCCCACCCACGCACTGTCACCCAGTCTCCCACACACCCACCCAGTCACTTTCACCCACCCACTCAGTCACCCACCCACTCAGTCACCCACCCACTCAGTCACCCACCCACTCAGTCACCCACTCACTCAGTCACCCACTCACTCAGTCACCCACCCACTCACTCAGTCACCCACCCACTCACTCAGTCACCCACCCACTCACTCAGTCACCCACCCACTCACTCAGTCACCCACCCACACACCCACCCAGTCACCCACCCAGTCACCCACT
>WSYH01001970.1:16793-70371 GCA_036426205.1 Ascaphus truei | reverse complement strand
TTATAAATAATACTACCTATTACGCATTTACATCCCGGGCAACGCCGGGTCTCTCAGCTAGTTTGTATCTATTTCTTTGCTATAATTATTTTCAATTTCTACCCAAAGTTTATTTTTAGTGCAGTGAAACCATTCAAAAAGGGCGTTCCCTTGTAGCGAGATAGTATTTGTTGATGTTTGGTAGCCCAAGTCCCCCTTGTGATTTATGTCTTTGCAATGTTTTAGTATTGGTCCTTGGCTTTTTAAATTCCCAAATAAATGTATTAATTTTACTTTGGAGCATTGCAATATATTGCTTGGGAACGTTAACAGGGATAATCTGGAACAAATACATAAGCCTCGGCAGTATATTCATTTTAATACAATTAATTCTACCTTTCCATGAGATAATATTCGTATTCCACCTTTTTAAATAATTTTCTGTTGTTTTTGCTAATGGGGTATAATTGACCTGGAATAAATCTTCTACAGTACTTTTGGTGTTATATTTGTACCTAAATATTTTATACTCTTATTCTTCAACTCGAAAGGGAAGTTTTCTTTAACTTGGGTCGCCAAGTCTGCTGGAAGACTTATGTTTAGAGCCTCTGTTTTTGTTAAATTGATTTTAAAATGAGATAATAGATATATTTGCCCAGAACATTCATTAAACTTGGCAACGAAACCAGAGGGTTTGTTATTATCAGAAGAACATCATCCGCATATAATGCGATCTTATGTTCTTTCTCTCCTATTCTAACTCCCGCAATATCTGGATGATTCCTTATTGATTCTGCTAATGGTTCCATTATTAGTGCAAAAATCAACGGGGACAAAGGGCAACCCTGTCTAGTACCATTAAATATGTTAAATTAGTTGGAGACCTGCCTATTTACCTTGACCTTTGCTGACGGATTACTATATAGTGCCTTTATATACTGCCTAAACATGTCTCCCATTCCTATACGTTCCAGCATTTTAAACATAAAATCCCATAGCACTCTATCGAATGCCTTTTCTGCACCTACAGATAATATCATGGCTGGAGTCTGTGTTTTATTAATCTGGTTCAGTATATTTATAATTCGTCTAGTGTTATCCTGGGCTTCCCTTTTTGGTATAATCCTGTTAGATCACTCTTCAGCAGATCCGGCAAATATTCATTAAGTCTGTTTGCTAAAATTTTGGCAAGAATTTTGACATCTACATTTATAAGCGATACTGGACGATAGCTTGCACAATTTAATTAATCCTTATCTGGCTTAGGGATAACCGTTAAATGAGCTTCTGACATATATTGGGATAGGTTTCCAGAGTCTCTTAAAGTGTTAATCATGCCCTGAATATATACTATAAGAGAGTTACCAAAGGTTTTATAGTATATTTGTGTTTGTCCGTCAGGCCCTGGACTTTTCCCATTAGGTAGATCTTTCACCACTTTTTCTATCTCTTCCCACGTTATAACTACAGGTGACTGGGGACTTCATCTTTCTACTAACTCTTCTACTCAAGGCAACAAACAGTGAGCTTATATGACCACACTATGATGCCATGCTTGTTTGCCATGCATAATTTAACCCCCCACCTCTTTACAACTTATTTCACTACAGCCTCACCCAACACTGACTGCACACAACTACCTCCCACACTACTACTAACTCAGCCCACTGCATAGACCCAAACATTGAAATGCAGAAAAACATTTGAGAAGGTAAAGGCACACCCCTGCTGTTTAGTCTGCACACACTTGGCTCAAAACAGCTCCATACAGCATTACCTACCTCTGGCATAATGAACCTGCTTTTTACCTCCTCTTTGTTCTTTCTCGTGGCCTCATGGAAATATTACTCCCACTATCCACTACGAACTCCTCCCTCCTGGCCCACGCCCAACATCACCATACACACTGGATTACTCAAAAGCCTTGCACTATCTACTGAATGTTGGTTGAGAACTCTGAAAACCAGCACACCAACCACCGCTCACTCAAATGGCAAACATCATAAAGTTACAACTTGCAAACTACTCAAATTTCTACTCATACTATTACTCTCTTTAGCAGGTGATATTCAACCTAACCCAGGCCCTCCCATTTCAACTCTGTCCCATACCCCTGAGAATACCCCCTTTAAATTCCAAAAAGGTCTATCTGTCGCCCATATAAATATCCGGAGTCTGCTGCCCAAACTGGATGAACCAAGAGCATGGTGCCTTATGCATAAACCAACAGCCATCATTCTTACAGAAACATGCCTAACCCCTAAAAAACCCTGATGCACATATTGCCATTCAGGGATACTCCATTTCTAGGAGAGATAGGTCAAAGAGAGGAGGAGGGCTGTTATTTTAAATTGCAGACACCTTACAACTTACACTGCTAAATTGCCCCCAAGCCCACCCTCTTTTGAAATCCTAGTTGGCAGAATCTGCCTCCCCTTTTCTAAGCCCATCTTGCTTGCTGGCATCAACCACCCACCTAAATCCCCTCTACAGTCCCTGACTGATATCACCCAGTTTCTTGGCTCCAGTTCCTCTCTAAATGAAAAGAGTGAGCTGCTAGTTCTTGGGGATTTCAACTTCAATTGGCTTGACCCTAAAAAACACAAAATCCAGATACAAATCAAATCGCTTAACCTATCGCAACTCATTTCCCAACCCACACGGAGAAACCTGAAATCGCACAACCATTCCTTGCTTGACTGGATTCTCTCCTCAAATCCCAGCAGAATCCAATCCTCTGGCATCCTTCCTGACATTTTCAGTGACCATGCAATAGTGTATTGTGTAAGGAAAATTAAACCACACCAATCAAGCCCTAAAGTTCTCCTCACTAGAACATTTAGAAACTTTAACCCACAACAGTTTCTGGCTGACCTTACCAACTGCCCTTGGCACAGAATGTATTTAATTCCCGACCCTGATTCTGCGCTCGACTATTTCCAGTCCGAGTTCTTAAAACTCTGTGATACCCATGCTCCACTACGCAGAATAAGGGTACGGGTTGCCCACCTTCCATGGGTTACACCTGACCTTATAGCACTCTACCAGTTCAGGGATGCCTTGTGGAAAAGCTACAAAGTAACTGACACTACCAAGGATCTCAATAACTACAGATGCCTGCGAAACATATGCAAAAGGCAAATAAGGCATGCAAAAGCACAATATTACTCTGACAATCTCCTCCAGAATACATCAAACCCAGCTAACTTCTGGAAGGTTATCCAAAACATATTCCAGCCTTCTAACCATCAACAGCCAAGTAATATCACTAAAGGGGATATTACTCTGACAAACCCCACTGACATTGCAAATGCATTCAATGATTACTTTGTGAGGTGTGCTACTAATTTATTAGCGATACGCAACACAAACCACAAACCTGAATCTCATCCTGGGAGTACCCACATAGCCCCACACCCTCCCAACACTGCCCACAATTTTCAATTTGGCCCAGTATCCGAAGAGGAGATTACACAAACGCTCCTCAAATTAAAACTAAGCAGCCAATGTGGACCTGATTTACTACAATCTAGGTTCCTAAGACTTGGTGCCCCAGCAATTGCCAAACCAATTGCTTCCATAGTCAACTCTATCCTGTCTGCAGGCATATCCCTAACACATGGAAAACTGCCAGAGTTGTCCTAATCTTCAAAAGTGGGGACAAAAACACTGTCTCAAACTACAGGCCAATCTCCCTTCTCCCAATCCTATCCAAAGTCATGGAAAAATGTGTCCTCTCCCAATTAAGCGATTACTATACCAAGACAAATTTCCCTAGCCAATTCCAATCTGGCTTTCACCCCAAACACTCTACCGTAACTACCCTGCTAAAAGTTTGCAATGAAATCCAGTGGGGAATGGAACGGGGTCAACTCACTGGTGCAATATTCCTAGATTTTGCAAAGGCTTTTGATACTGTTGATCATGCTATCTTGCTTAACAAACTCCAGAGCTCTGGAATAGGGCAGCATGCTTTAAACTGGTTTCAGTCCTACCTATCAGGTAGATCTCAACATGTGTCCATCTCAGGCTCTAACTCCAACCCCCTGGATATCACCTGTGGCGTCCCTGTCCTGGGGCCCCTACTCTTCTCAGTGTTCATCAATGATCTTCCCACAGCTTGTAAGGAAGCTTCAATACACATGTATGCAGATGACACAATCCTATATGCGCACAGCCATAGCCTCTCTGACCATGAACGCATACCTCAATCTGACTTTTTGAGACTCGAAAACTGGATTTCCCAAAACAAACTGTTTTTAAACACTGACAAGACTGTAACAATGGTATTTGGGACCAAGACTACATTTTTAAAGCTTCCAGTAACTGAGCTCCAGATCAGAACCATCGCTAACACCACCCTAACTCCTGTTACTAGTTTTAAATACCTGGGCATATGGTTTGACTCCCACTTAACATCCGGAATGCACATTGATACCCTGACATCCAAAACCTATGCCAAACTGGGTGTACTCTACAGGAACAAATCCTCCCTAAGCCTGCTGGTCAGAAAGTGTATCGCACAGCAGATGCTAATGCCAATTATCGACTATGGAGACATAGTATATGGCTCGGCACCCCAAACCCACCTTAGCAAACTTGATACCCTCTACAATTCAATTTGTTGGTTCATTCTCCAATGCAACTACAACACACATCACTGCGAAATGCTCAAAGAACTAGATTGGTCATCACTTGAGTCTAGGTGCAAAGTTCACCTTTCCTGTCTTACCTTCAAAAACTTTCTGGGCAAGCTACCCATCAATCTGAACAAGCTCATCACCCCTACCACATGCAGCACCTATCACCTGAGATCAGACTCCAAAAGGCTGTTCATGGTCCCAAGGCTCAACAAAGTATCCGGCCGCTCCTCCTTCTCTTACCATGCACCCCAAAACTGGAACAACCTTCCGGAGACTCTCACATCCACCACCAGTTTAAGTTTTTTCAAAACTAAGGCTGTCTCACATTTTAATCTGGTCTGTAACTGTTACAGACGCCTATAATATACATCTTCTCTAACTATGCATGCTATGTATTGTATAATAATGTATACCCTGTTCATTTATGTAACTGTATCCATGTATTATTTGTTATATTAACTATGTCCAGGACATACTTGAAAACGAGAGGTAACTCTCAATGTATTATTTCCTGGTAAAACATTTTATAAATAAATAAATAACCGCATCAAGTTTATCTCTCGCCTCAGGTGTAATTGTTCTGGTTTGAATATCCTTCATAAATAAATCTATATCTTCCTCTATATATTTCTGCTTCCTATTTTGCATGGCTTCTATATGGTATAATTTTTCATAGAATAGTCTAAACTCTTCTTTAATAACTTTTGGATCCTGCAACACTACCCCATCCTGTTTCCAAATTTTGCTGATATTATATTGGCCCTGCTTCTGCTGTAACTGATTGGGTAACAGTCTATCCATCTTATTATCTTTCTCATAATATTGATGTTTAAGCCAGGTCAGCGACTTTTCTATTTTTTGGGTTGCTAAGAAATGGAATTTTCCTGTAGCTGTTATTAGTTCCGCCAATATCTCCTTATCTGCGGCCCTCTTATGTTTTATCTCAAGGTCTTGGATTAATTTGCTTAATTTTATCATTTCTCTTTCTCTTATTCTTTTCCTGAGGGAAGTGTGCTGAATAAACACTCCCCTTATAACACTTTTATGAGCTTCCCACAGTATTGCTGGTGATATATTCCCTACATTATTTTCTGCAAAATTATTTTTAAGAGCGTCTTCAATCACTAATACTACATTACTATTTTTCAGTAAGGACTCGTTCAATCTCCATGTCCACTCACCTTTCTGTATAGAACCGCCCCCCCCCCCGCCCCCCAGATCAATTTCAGGTGCGTGGTCTGACCATGTAATATTACCAATATTGACTTTCTGTATTTTACTCACATTAATCTGGTCTATAAAAAGATAATCTATTCTAGAGTAGCTATCATGTGGGTGTGAGTAATACGTGTAATCTTTCCCTGACAGGTTCAAAACTCTGCAGGCATTAACCAATGCCTGTTGATTCAATGTTTTATTTATAAATTGTGTCTGTTTTTTGCTCACTTTGTATGTCCTTTAGAAGTATCTAACACCGGGTTTAGTGGAACATTAAAATTGCCACCCAAATATAGAACTCCTTCTCTGAACACATTAATTATTGCCAGCACATCCTCTAAAAATTCTGCCTGCCCAACGTTGGGGGCATATATATTTGCTAAAGTAATCTTCTTCACCTTTATCCTCCCTTTGATCATTATATATCTACCTTCTATATCTTTCTTCGTGGTGATATCCTGCAGCATAAAAGTCTTGCTAATCAGAATTCCCACCCCGTTTTTCTTATCTCCTGATGAGCTATAGAAATTTTGAACCACGTCTTTATTGATGCTTCTCGGTTCTTTATCTCTTTTAAAATGTGTCTCCTGTATAAACATTACATAGTTTTTCATCTTTTTTTATCTCTTCAAGGGCCATCTCCATTTTACCGGTGAGTTTAGCCCTTTTACATTCAGAGTGCCTATCCTATATGCCATGTTTATTGTGGTGTTTGGGGTCGTAGTGATGGTTAGCAAACAACCTCAGTTTGTTTCTTACTCCAACCTCTAGCTTCTTTAGAGCCATCCACCCTCGGACATCATCTGCCAAGTAAACGTTTGGATAATTTCTCTCTGCGACAGTTGACTTGTTAAAGAAAAGAAACAATAAAAAATACATAAAAACACATACACATACAAATACACAAATACACCAAAAATCGGGATCAGCCTTTTTGATCCCCCATTTCTCGAGACCTCCCAACCTAACCTATTCTCTCGAAATGGGTGGCTCCGCTACTCAGACAGAGCCACGGGCCCACACCAGTCCCGGTGTGGAGATATAGGAGGGGAGGCGAGTGCACAGGCCTGGGCGGTCCAGCCATCCCTGGTCCACAGGGGAGGGGAAAGGGGGGGTAAAGGAGGGGGGATGGGGTGGGAGGGAAAAAGTGAGCAGCGAAATCAGTCTTCTATCTACTCTGTTTTTTCACTGCGGTTATGGTACTTAATTTTCCTTAGCCCTTTCTAGTAAATATACATAATTTCTTACCTTTTCCCTCAAACTTACTGTTAAGGCAACATTGAACCCTTCATTTATTATCCATAATATGCCTGTTATAAAATCACAGCATAACCATAGAAATCTTTATAAACTAATCTAGAAAAGCATCGTCCTCCCTTAATTATCTCTAATCCGAACTGCCACCGCATTGCATAGCCCGGACCTCTAATCTGACAGTCTGACAGTCGGACATAAAAGTATATAGTCAAAAATCTCCGTTATATTACAATAATTACTCCTCTTCTCTCGGCAGTCTCTGTTTCGTCCTGCGGGCTCTTCCTGTCACTGTTCTGCTGACCGCTGTTATCGTTGGTATTTCTGTTCTTCTAACTGCCCACGTCTACCCATTGTTGTCCTCTCCGCTCTGAGTGAAATCGGGTGGTTCCTGGCGTCGCGGAGTCCTGAGATTCTTTACTTGCTTTGGGTCCTGGAATATTAATTCTTTCAAAAAAGTTAGTGGGATTTTCTCCGTGCCTGAGGACAGAAACTTTCCCTTGTTGTATAACAATCAGTTTGGTAGGGAATCCCCATTTGTATCTCACAATGTCTTTTTGAAGGAGCACGGTAATTTCTCTAATTTCTCTACGGTGCTGCAGGGTTAACGTGGAGAGATTGTTATACAGCTGGATCTTGGCCCCCTCAAACTCTATATTGTTAATGGCTCTGGCTTTTTGCATAATGACCTCCTTGTCAGTAAAGTCCTGCATTTTAATGAAGTGTCTCTCGGGGGTCTGATGGTCTTTGTCTGGGTCTAAGCGCTCTGTGTGCCCTGTCCATCTTCCAGATCCATTCCTGCGATTCATCAGTCACATGGGAGAATAGCTTTTGTAGGTATGGGACCAACTCTTGGGGTTCTACTGTTTCAGGTATACCCCTAATTCTTATGTTAGAACGTCTCCCTCTATTATCCAGGTCCTCTATATGCAGGAGCATATTTTGCATAGTCTCTTCCTGCTCCTGTACTTTATGAGTTACATACTCCTTAACTGTTGATACCGTTCCAGCTTATTTTTCCAGCTCGTCCACCCTGTCTCCCAAAGTAGTAATGTCCTTTTTAATCTCAGACAGTTCGGTTTTAAGCATTAGCGTCAGGTCTGTCAGCAGCTTTAGTATATCTTCTTTTGTCGCTAAATTCGTCAGGTCTGCTTTTGTGGCATATTCTACCTGGCCTTCAGTCATTTCGGGTTCTCTTTCTTTCCCTTGCCCTGGCGAGCCTTGCAGAGAGCCGGACGGCGCTCGCGAACCCACCGCGCCGTGTGCTTGGGCCCTGCCACCAGCCGCCGGAACATCTGGAGTGTGCTTTCCACACCTGCAGCCTTTTTTTTTTTAGTGGGCATTCTTTACATTTCTACTGCTGCCTTGTGTGTCTGTTTTCTTTTATTTAGCTTTGTGCAGAATTCGTTGATGCAGTTAGTGTATAGGTACTGTATGTAGTTATTTTGTTTGACTCATTGTCACGATGACATCAACTTTTATCAACACATTTATATTTCTGGGTACTTGATTGAACAGAACAAGTTGCAAAATAAATTGTGATTTATTTCCTTAATAGACAAACACACGACATCTGCAGAATACACTTAAAACAACACTCACTGGGATAAGGAAATGAAAGAAATTGTCCTTGGAACGAAAGAAATTGTCCTTTGCTTGAAGGGGAGAGAGGGGGAAGAGAGAGGGGGAAAGAGAGAGGGGGATGGCGAGAGAGAGGGGGGAAGGGGAGAGAGGAGGAAGGGGAGAGAGAGGGGGAAGGGGAGAGAGGGGGAAGGGGAGAGAGGGGGAAGGGGAGAGAAAGGGAAGGGGAGAGAGGGTGGGAAGGAGAGAAAGAGAGAGAGGGGAGAAGTGGGAAGGGAGGGAGAGGGGGGAAAGAAAGAGAGGGGTAGAGTGAGGGGGAAGGGGAGAGAGAGGGGGAAGGAGAGAGAGAGGGGAAGGAGAGGAGAGGGGGAAAGAGAGAGGGGGAAGAGAGAGGGGGGGAAAGAGACACAGGGATGGGGAGAGAGAGGGGAAAGGGGAGAGAGAGTGGATGATGGAGAGAGAGAGGAGGAAGGGGAGAGAGAGGGGGAAGGGGAGATAGAGAGGGAAGGGGAGAGAGGGGGGAAGGGGAGAGAGTGTAGGATGGGGAAAGAGAGGAGGATGGGGAGAGAGAAGGAAGGGGAGACAGGAGGAAGGGGAGAGAGAAGGAAGGGGAGACAGGAGGAAGGGGAGAGAGAAGAGGAAGGGGAGAGAGAGGTGGTAAGGGGAGAGAGAAGGGAAGGGGTGAGAGGGGGAAGGGGAGAGAGAGGGGGAAGGGGAGAGAGTGGGGGAAGGAGAGAGAGAGGTAGAAGGGGAGAGAGAATGGGGGAAGGGGAGGGAGAAGAGGAAGGGGAGAGAGAGGGAATGGGAGAGAGAGAGGGAATGGGAGAGAGAGGGGGAATGGGAGAGAGAGGGGGAATGGAAGAGAGGGGGGAATGAGAGAATGGGAAGGGCAGCGAGGGGGGAAGGGGAGAGAGGGGGAAGTGGAGAGAGAGGAAGAAGGGGAGAGAGAGAAGGAAGGGCAGAGAGAGGGGGAAGGGAAGAGAGAGGGGGAAGGGGAGAGAGGGGGAAGGGGAGAAAGATGGGGGAAGGAGAGAGAATGGGGTAGGGGGAGGGGGAAAGAGAGAGACGGGGAAGGGATGGGAAAGAGAGGGAGGGAATGAGAGATGGGGAAAGAGGGAGAGGGGTGGGGGAGGAAAGAGATAGAGGAAGGAGAGAGAGAGAGGGAGGGAAAGAAAGTGGGAGAGAAGGGGTGGAAGAGAGAGGAGTGAGAGAGGGGACAGGGACATTGGAAGAGAGGAGAGGATGTGAATGTGCCCCACTGCCTACTGGCTGCCCTGGAGGATTGAGGGGTCCTGTTAAGAGCCCTGTGGAGGGGGCCTGCCGAGCTGCCTGCTGGAAGATGCCCTCAGAGATGCCTGTCAGGGGAACCTCCCTTCTACCAGTCTACAGCATGCTGCCTGGACAGGCACCTCGAAAGACACCTTCCAGCAGGCCACCTCTGCGGATCAAGCCAGATTAGCTTTACCGGCAGAGGGCCCAGGCCCCTTTACTCACCGGCCCGGGACAGGAGTCCCAGCTGTCCCCCCCTGTCGGCGGCCCTGGCTGTGTACCTGGGTGGCGCTATAGAAATAAAGATATACATACATACCTTACATGAGAATACACTTTCTCAAAAAAAGGAAAACAAAAATGATCAATTATTTTTGGTACTGTGAATCACAATTTATGTGCCAATCACCACTAACAAAATTACAGGAAACACAGTCAAACAAAACCCAGGAAGAAACAACAGTTTTGTGATGCACCAGTGCCTCAAACATCTTGTTTTTCAATACAGCATAATGATCATTTTTTTGTCATATACATTTTGTTTGTAGCTATTTAGATTTAAGCATTTTGGAACCAACATCACCATGGCAATCTGCAATGCAGTATTTCAGATTTTAGCTAAGTACGTGACCATCTTTAAAACTAGTGAATAAATCAAACTTTGTACTGCACATTTTCTAACAATGAAAAATTACATAAGAAGGTAAATAAATGCATATACGGTATTTGTGTTTGTATGTATAGTATATATATCTCAAGAGGCATCCAATATGAAATATTATTTAGTACATTGCTATGTATTTTATCTATATTCATTCTTCATAAATATGGGTCATTTAGTTCAGTACTTTGGACAAAATATTTTAAGCCTGCGACTACATCATGGTAACCCTATTCAGCAGGTCCTTGTAACGGGAGATCACCACAAACAGGACAAGACCGAGAGGCAGAGGTCGGGATGTTGGTAACCACCGACCTGCAACCGAGCAACCAATTCCGGAGGGCAGAGTGAAGGTTGTGTAGCCGGGTCAGGGTAGGAGATGTCAGAGTGGTTGTGGTACTTGCCGTGGTCTAAGATTGGAGAGGTCGGATAGTCGTAGTGCGGAGCCAGGGTCCAGGAGTAGAGAAGGTAGAAGTCCAAATACGAGCCGAAGTCAGGGGTCAGAGAAGGCAGATGTCCAGATACAAGCCGAAGTCAAACGGGAGCAAGGCAAGGGTTAACAAGGCAACATCAAGGCAGTAGTGTGCTTGGGGCAAGCACTTTGTCACATAAACAGGAGTTTATGCTCAGCCAATTTGCAGCAGGGTTGACTGAGCCTTTAAGGAACAGGTAGCCAATAGCTGGTTAGTATAAGACTGCAGGGTGATGAATGAGAACTGCCCCCTCAGACATATTCAGTCCACTGACAGGCAGGGGCGGGGAGAAGAGCAGGTGTGGAATAATTGCTGAGAGCAAGACTTCGGAGGGCCGTGCGGCGCCTGCGTGTAACACGCGTGCGATGCGCATCATCCGTGACAACTTGGGTTCTGCTGAATCTTTTCCCACGATTCTTGAAGATGCAGAGTCCTGCTATTCGCTGCTGGTACCCCGGAACTGGGTCCTGCAGTAGGGAGAGCTGAGGGATGAAATCCGAAGTTAGTAAAGATCGGAGAGTCCTGTGTCGATTTCGTTGCGAAGATTATTGTGAGAGAATTTGGCCCAACGCAAAAGGTCCGACCAGTTGTCCTGGGTATCTGAGATGAAGCAGCTGATGAACTGTTCTAGGAATTGATTCGTCCGCTCCGTCTAACCATTAGTCAGAGGGTGATAGCCAGAAGAAAAGTGAAGGGAGATCCCTAGTTGTTTGCAGAAGGCCCGCCAGAACTTTGAGATAAATTGTGAGCCTCGATCTGACACAATGACTTGGGGAACCCCATGAAGACGGAACACCTCTTTGATAAAGATTTTGGATAATTTGAAGGCGTTTGGTAGACCCTTGAGGGGAATGAAATGGGCCTGCTTAGAAAATTGGTCAACCACCACCAGAATTGTATTCCTACCTTTGGATACAGGTAGTTCCACGATGAAATCCATGGAAAGATGTGTCCATGGATGATCCAGAATCATCACAGGGTCGGTATCCCCCAGCCTGGTAGTGCGATGCGCGTCACCCGTCTGGTCATGGGATGCGTCACAGAGGCGGAGCCGGGGTCCAATCCTCACAGTTCTACACTACCAATATTATATTGTCCTGTGTAGACACGTGTCTGTCCGTAATTTTACAATAAATCACGTTTTTCATTGATTGCTGTTTGGAGTTTCTTACCGCCCTTCTCCTTCTATACCTAAAAAGTTATTAGATCTTAATTAAGTTCCTTGAGCAGCAATAACTTCAACTGTGCGTTTCCTGTAACTGCTGGTCAGTCTCTCACATCGGTTCTGTGGAATTTTGGCCTATTCCTCCTTACAGAACTGCTTCAACTAAGTGAAATTTGAGGGCTTCCTGGCATGGACCACTCGCTTCAGGTCCTGTCACAACATTTTGATGGGGTTTAGATCCGGACTTTGACTAGGCCATTCTAAAACGTGGAATTTCTTCTTCTGCAGCCACACTTTTGTAGATCTGCTTATATATTTAAGATTATTTTCTTTCGCTTGAGCTTCAGCTCACAGACGGATGTCCTATCATTCTCCTCTAGAATCTTGTGACACAATGCAGAATTCATGGTTGTGTCAATGATAGCAAGCCGTACAGGCCCTGTCCTGGAACTAGATTCCATATTCCTCTGTCTTTCCTTTAGTTTATGGGATCCATTTCTCCCTTGTTTCATTGCCTGTCAGTTTCCCCTGTCCCAGCAGCAACGCTGCATGTAGAATGCAACATTATTGCTAATGTTGTAGTTCCCTCAGACATTCTGTGAGTTGCCATAGCAGCCCCAGCCTTTCTCTCCAGAATGGGCTAGTCTGCCCCCCCTTCTGTTTGTTTTAAGATAGTCTGTCCCAAGGCTATTCCCTTACCCACACTGCTCCTCACTTCCTTTTCTACCCTAGATCACAGTGAGTACAGTCATGTCTGCATCCACCCCTGGTAAGGCCTTTCTCTCTTACCATAGTCTAACCTCATAGAAGCATCCCACATAGAGAAGCACTCTCTGCCTACACTACACCTACAAGTTCCTGTGTTTTCTACTCCTGCAATAAAGTTAAGAAAGACATTAAGGACTTGTCAAGCTTTGGAAGAGGGAAGACATGAGTTAAAGCTAACTGAAGCTATTCATACCTCAACACGTGACCCTAGCTTCAGGATAGGCCCTGAGGCAGCAAAGCTGCCCCAAACCATCATACTCCCACCACCATGGTTGACGGTTGGGATGAGGTTCTTCTGTTCGACCGCAGCATTGTTGTATTTTAATGTTTCTTGGGAACAGAGGGGGTGGCTGAAGGGGGTAGTTGCCCTGAGGTGGGTGATTAGGCCTCTTGGGTGGGCAGCGGGAGGGGTTAACCTCTTCATTACCATAGCGGTTACCACCGCTATAGTAGTGAAGGGGGTACCTCCTCCCTCAACCTTCCCGGTAGGCCTAACCACCCACCCTGGGGCAACCACCCCCTTTACCCACACCCTCTACCCCCAAGAAACCAGGTACTCTGACTTAACTCCTTCATTGCCTTAGAGGCTAGCCACTAAAGTAATGAAACTGTTTTTATTTTATTTTCATGACACAGTATTGAAGCAATGGCTCTCTGGAGTTGAGCCTCATTCATTTCAGGTCCGGAGACTCCCTGCTTCTCGAGTTACAGGCCCCGGAATGGGGTGCCAGTATCCCCCTGCACTGTTTAAATCTCCCGCATCACATGACCGGGACATTTAAACGCCCAGGAGATACCGGCACCCCATACCGGGGCCTGTAACTCGGGAAGCAGGGGATTCCCGGCCCTGAAATGAATGCGGTTCTGCTCTGGAGACCCCCTGCTACAATATTGTGTTATTAAAATGTAAATAAAACCAGTGCGATCACCTGTAAGAGCTGTGCAGGGACATGCAGCTCTCTCTGTGCAGGGAGATCGCCTGTAAGAGCTGTGCAGGGAGATGCAGCTGTCCCTGTGCAGGGATATCGCCTGTAAGAGCTGTGCAGGGAGATGCAGCTGTCTCTGTGCAGGGAGATCGCCTGTAAGAGCTGTGCAGGGAGATGCAGCTCTCTCTGTGCAGGGACATGCAGCTCTTACAGAGTGCGGGAAGATCGCACGGGTAGAACTAGAAAAAGATAGTCACTGCTGTCCCGAGCGGTATTGGCATTTGTGACTTGCGGTTTGTGACTTGCGGTAATGCTTTCTGATTCTTTCTGAGCACCGTGATTACACAAGTGTCAGACCGTGAGGTAGGCTCATGCTTACTCGTTTAATTTGGCAGTGATTTTATTGAAGCTACTGTACTAGAATTGGCCCTTATGAGTCTATTATGTAAAGCTTCATCCGGATAAAATTAAGTTTAATATTTACCATTTAGTGCCAAGTATTTAACAAATAAAGACACTGCCCTTAATGGATGCTTGTTATCTCAGTTACTAGACACAAGATAGTACTATCAGAAGAGGAAATGCTGTTTGTTCAGCCATAATGAGGTAATAATAGTTATATTGATCAGCTCTCCAGTATACAGCCCTAAATACCTTTATTAAACTGAAATTTGCTTGATTTCACCCTACAATGGATATTTAGACGTGGATACCATTAAAGAGGCAATCCAGACTTCCTGGGAGATAGAGATCCAAGATGGCTGCAACTTCTCGGTGTTGGGTTGCCAGGAGTCCAGTATTGAACCAGACGGTTCTATTTTTGGACACTCTGTCCAGTACAAAATGAGAGGTAATACTGCTGACAGTCATAGTGTAAGATGGGAATCCCCACATCTGTTTATTGCTTCAGAGAAAGTAGATGTAATTCAGTAACTCAGCTCGCATCTCCTGATATTAGGAGAACCCTGAAGTCCAGTTTCACAGACCCTGTAAACGTGCTCCTTTTCTCTCGAACCAGGAAACCCATTGTCTGAATACTTGGAAACCATGAGAAGTTCTGTTAGTAAATCAAGTGTTAAAATCTCACCCATTTAAACACACGGTTTATCCTAAACATTAGAGACGGGCGGATTTGGATTCCAGCAGATCGGCCGGTCCCTTTGGTCCGCGGATTTCAGCGGGAATCAAAGTAAAAAAGGGCGAGTCACACTTTTGCGGATTTTTTATTATTACCCATACACCCCGCGGGTTCCGCAGCCCGTGGACAGATTTGTAGAATCCAATCCGTGGATGCAGCGACGCGCTGGCGGATTCTACAAATCTGTCCGCGGGTTGTATCCAATGGCGGATTTAGATGAACCCGCACGGATTGAAACCGGCTGAATCTGTCTGCGGATTTGACACCGCATAAAATAGATTCTTACCTCTGTAGTAGGTGCCGGTAGCCACTCTGGGTCGCTAGCAGGGTTCACGTAATGGCCGAGTTTCAAAGCTCCGCCGCCTGTGGGCCAATAGGAAGCCGTGACATCATCAGGTTTGGCTTCCTATTGGCCCACGTGACCCAGGAGCGTTCAACTTTTCCGAGATACCGGCACCCCCACGGTGGTCTGTATCTCAGGAAGCAGGGGGTCCCTGGAGCTGAAATTAATGGGGTTCAACTCCGGAGACCCCCTGCATCAATCCTATGTTTAAAAAAAAATCGCCCGCTTGGATTGCTCCTTTAAAGTGAACATGATTAATCATTATTTCTACGGAACAAAGTCTATGAAGGCAAATCACTGACTGAAAGGGGCATTCCCTGCAGTTTGTGAAGATCAATTATTTGTTGAAAAGGGCTTTTCATGACAGCGATAGCTAATTAATATTTAAGAATGGCCCCCTTCCCAGCAGCAACATGAACCATGAGCAGTTTTGTGTTTTGGGGTGACATGTGGGACTGCCGCCCGTTTTATATATTTTGAACCAGAAGCATCGCTCAACCTGAACGCTTGTTTAAGGCGGCCATTTGCATTGCACAGTAAGTTACAGGACGGTTTGTTTTGGTGAGCTAAGCCAGGGGTGCTCAACTCCAGTCCTCCAGACCCCCTTCCCCCCCCCCAACAGGTCAGGTTTTAGGGATATCCCTGCTTCAGCACAGGTGGCTCAATGACTGGGTCACCTGTGCTGAAGCAGGGACTGATTGAAGCACCAGTGAGCACCCCGGAGCTAAGCTAAGTAGGGGGACATTCCATAAAGCACAGTTGACAATGACTCCTAATAAATCTGGGGACTTTCCCGTCTTCTTCTGTATAAAAGCAGGAAAGGGATACAGCAAACAGAGACTATATACGGTATTCTTGTTACGATCAGCGAGCAAGCACTAAAGATTTTGCAGCTTGTGAATTCAGCCCATGCCAGAGAAAGGGAATAATAAGTAGATTGAACAGAGACCGTTATCACAGACCGGGAGTATATGCTTTAAAGGGACAGTCCCATCTAGGATCGAAATAGACTAAAGATTAACGAAGCAATGTGTTTGCTGGGTGGGTGATTGACACTTTTTTTATTGTAAAAGTCTTTTAAAATAATGTTTAAAACTTATGTAACCAAACACTCAAAAGGTTTTTTTTTTGTTTTGTCTTTTACAAAAGTATATATATATTTTTGTTAGAAGTTCATGTATTTACTGTGTTGTATAATATTATAATATATACAATACTGTATACAGGAGAATTGTTGATTCAGCCCCCCCCCCCCCCCCCCTGGTTTGGTTGAAGCTAATTATTGTGCCACCATTAACCAACAAGATAAAGGGAAAGAACAATCATTACCAGGCAGGGTTAGCATGAGGTGAACAAGAAATTAGAAGGTGCTCCCAAAATGTGATTAACGACTGAAGAGAAGTGAAGTGAAAAAATAAACACAAATTAATTACAAAACGTGCAAAAAAGTGTTTAGATATAAACATATGTGGTAGTGGTGCAGCTCCCAAAGAGACAACGTTTCGTTGGTCAAAGGAATACAGAAAAATACAGAAAATTGGGACGAAAACACAAACCAGAAATAATGTGTGTCCAATAAATAATAATAATAATAGCGTGTTCTTGTATAGCGCTGCTAGTTTTACATAGCGCTTTACAGAGACATTTTGCAGACACAGTCCCTGCCCCGCAGAGCTTACAATCTATGTTTTTGGTGCCTGATGCACAGGGAGGTAAGGTGACTTAACCATGGTCACAAGGAGCCGACACTGGGAATTGAACCAGGTTCTCCTGCTACAAACTCAGTGCCAGTCACTGAGCCACTCCTTCTCCAAAATAAACAATAAAAGGTGATACAGTATACTGTATGTGAAAAAAGTATTCCTGATATGCTCTTCACTGAGTGAAACGCGTTGGATGACGGCCAAGTTCTCCTGTCCCACGGCATCTGTGCGCGGCTGCTGTTTGTCGCCTTCACTGAGTGAAACGCGTTGGATGACGGCCAAGTTCTCCTGTCCCACGGCATCTGTGCGTGGCTGCTGTTTGTCTCCTTCACTGAGTGAAACGCGTTGGATGAGTGCCAAGTTCTACTGTCCTACACGTCTCTTCAATGTGCGTGGCTGCTGCCTGTCTCCTTCACAGAGAGAGCGTGATCACCCGGGACTTGTGCCACATCACAGAGTGACGTCACGTCAGTCAGCCACACCGGAGCAAAGCGGCAGACAGTTCCCCAGCACAGACACAGGGAAAACGGCTGCAAACTCTGACTCACAGCCAGAACTACTGCGGACTTGTATCGGCCATCACACCAGGGACCAGGAGGGACCAGGCGTGAGGCCCTGCCTACGTTTTAAGACCTTGACGCTCTTTACATACTTCTGTTTGCGAGTTCGTATTTTTCTCAAATACAATTTATGTTATTAGACTATATTACACTATTGTGTCTTTTTTCTTCATAAGTGGAAGTCCTCTCAGATTTTTCTGATCCCGAGCCCTCTTGGTCACCAGATGTAAGCCATTCATTTTCTCACATATACAGTATCACTTTTTATTGGACACTCACTTTTACACTATTTCTGGTTTGTGTTTGCGCCCCAATTTTTTTAATTTTTAACGACTGAATAGTCTGGAAAAAAAATTGTGAACTTATTATTAATCAGTAAAATCTAGATATAAATGGGGGTACATGTGGACAAGCACCAATGTCTAGATTGCACCTCAAAAACCCGAAATTCTTCCACGTGCACAGAAAGGGTTAAAGCATGGGTAGCGCAGATATCAGTGATCAGGTGAGCTAGAGAAGCACAGAACTGTGTTGGGCTGCATCCATGCTTACTGATTGCGTGCTGAGGCGCGCGGAGGCTGAGGGAAAGCGGGTGCTTTCCCTGGCCTTGAACCGCGTGCCGTCCGGGGGCGTGTCGGGGCGTGTCGGGCGGCGGGCCAGTGCCGTCACGGAGCTGGTTCGCCCTCATTGGGCGAACAGCTCACGTGACCGGCCCTGCGCTTCGGCAAACGCGAAAATGTAAAATTTAGCTAAGACTTACGCTTCCGCGCGCTTGCGGAAGCGTAAGCGAGCCCCTACTAAAGCCGCTCTCATTGCAGCTGCAGTGGCTAAGTGCCGAGCGTAAGCGCGCCTCAGCACGGGTCAGCGCATAAGCGCTGAACATGTCCGAGGCCTTACACAGAGTCTGCGGAGAGCAGGTCCATACACTATCAAGGAAGAAAGCACTCACATTACCCCAGCAAACAATTAGCTTGTTAATCTACAGGAAGGGCGGCCAACTCCAGTCCTCAAGGGCCACCAACAGGGCAGGTTTACAGGATATTCCAGCTTCAGCACAGGTGGCTCAGTCAGAGACTCAGTTAGAGACTGAGCCTCTGATTGAGCCACCTGTGCTGAAGCAGAGACTGATTAAGCCACCTGTGCTGAAGCAGAGACTGATTAAGCCACCTGTGCTGAAGCAGGGGCGCAATGAGCCACCTGTGCTGAAGCAGGGATATCCTGAAAACCTGACCTGTTGGTAGCCCTTGACTAGGCCTGGAGTTGGCTACCCCGGCTCTAGAGCAAGGGGTGGAGGGTGTCGTTTGCAGCGTTCTCTTCCTGTAAGGTCTTGTAGTCAGCAAGATGGCGATAGTGTGGCTCTCGGGTGAAAGATTTACCCTTCAGATTAAGAATTAAACTGACACAAATAACACGGGCAACAAATAAGCAAAGATTTGACATTAAGGGGGATTGCACCTTTTGTTTTTTTACTGCAGCTCTTACTGCCATTTTTAGTGAGTTTTAATATACTGATCATTCTTTGATTTCTATAGGTTGCAAAACTTTCCTGTTTGTGATCATTTGTTGCCAATATTCCCAGCAGTTTGAACTACAAACTGTAACACTAGATAATGTTGTCTTAGTAATATAAGAATACATTGTAGCTGCTGAAGGATTAATTGAACCTGAAATGCAGCCATTTAGTGAACCCTGGGAAGCTGGATCTCTGCTGATCGATCACGGGAGCACCAATCAATTGGCAGCTTAGGTAATTAGTTTTCAATAAAATGTAATCAAAGGCTTCATATATATATATATATATTATTTTTAATGTGCCGCTTGGATTGCCTCTTCAAGGAAGTCAATGACCTTGCTAAGGCTGCGTCCAGGGTGTCTTCTTGCTTGCTGAGGCGTGCGGACCAAGGCCAGGGAAAGCACCCGCTTTCCCACAGCCTCCGCGCGTCCGGGGGCGTGTCGAGGGGTGGGCCAGTGACGTCACGGAGCTGGTTCGCCCTCATTGGGCGAACTGCTCACGTGACCGGCCCTGCACTCCGGCGAGCGCCAAATCTAAATTTTGTATAAGACCTACGCTTCCGCACGCTTGCGTAAGCGTAGGCGAGCCCCTACTAAAGCCGCTCTCATTGCGGCTGTAGGGGCTCACTGGTAAGCACCAGCACGCCTTAGCGCTGACCATGTCCGAGGCCTAAGGCTGCATCAAGCTTAGGCGCTGACCCGTGCTGAGGCGCGCTGACGCTTCTCAGTGAGCCCCTGCAGCCGCAATGAGAGTGGCTTTAGTAGGGGCTCGCGCATGCGTCCGCAGGCGTACAGAGGCGTAGGTCTTTTTCAAATTATAGATTTTTGCGCTCACGGGAGCACAGGGCCGGTCACGTGAGCGGTTCGCCCAATTAGGGCGAACCAGCTCCGTGACGTCACAGCACCCCCCCCCCGACATGCCCCCAGACGGCGCGCGGCCAAGGCCAGGGATGGCTGCAGTCTCTATGGACGCAGCCAAGGTTGGGGAAGAAAAATAACAAACAAGTTTATTTCCCCTCTATGTGGAACGACCTCTTTTTATTGTGAAAACTCAATATCGTTGGTCCCACTGGCGCAGGAAAAAGGGTTTGTTCAAGATCGTAGACAGTGTCAGATTTAAAAAAATGCCGCCCTTAAGCATTTACCTGGTGCCGCCCTCCTCCAGTGCCGCGCCGCCTTTGTCGTGGTAACGCGATGCCGTGTGACATCACGTTGCCGGCCGCACATGCGCCGATTGTGCATGCTGCCCACAAATTCTGCCGCCCCAAAATGTTGCCGTCCTAAGCCCAGGCCTATCGGGCCTAATGGGAAACCGCCCACTGGTCATAGATAAGTCCTAGTAGTGAGGAGGAATTTTGAAGCGAAACACGAACTGCCTCAAGCTCCATGTCAAAGCCGCCATCTTGAATCCTTTCCACCTACCATAGTTGGCATAATAGGACTTGTCAGAGACGTCAGTGCTAAACTGCTTTATTCAGACATTTATAGGCTGCTTCTCAGTGATTTGGGGTAAGATATTTGTTTCCTCCATTCTTGGGTTGTGAGAAAGCAAAGGAGCGATAAGCTATGGCCGTCTGTTTATGGCTTAGTGATTCCTGCTCACTTCCAGGTCATTCACAAAACCTTTCCCTTTGAAATCCTTCACCAATTATATTATTGACTGTCTAATCATAATGAAGAATAAGGTGATAGACTCATGGAAGTGAGTGTGAGCCACTAAACCATGACTGGTAATTTCCTGGTATTCAATCATATGTGCGGGAACAATCATGCTATGTTTTTAATAGTCACCTTTTTACATAGTATTATACTCAATAAATGCTTAATAAAACATTCACTCCACTCCATAACTTCAATTCTAATATCAGGGGGAAAGGAGCAACATCAGTGAATGCGGTTCTGATGCATTCAACGCTTACGAAAAGTCTAAATGAACGTTGTAATGGAATAAATCCATCCGTCATGTCATTTCCAATAGACTGCTTTATATAAAAAGGAAAACATCGATCTAGAACGGCTGTACACACAACGTGAGAGGTCGGCCCCAAATGCTTTCCATCACCTGCATTCCCCTTCTCACAAAGCGCACAAGCTCCCCAGCCAGTCAGCAAAGCTGACAAATGGGAGAGGTTCCCATATGGCATTCCTTAAAGACTAAGTCATGGACATACTTCATGTAGGGCGTATGGCATGGCTTTCAAAACTTTGAAATGCACAATTATGCAACAATTAAATAAAACAGCCTTGGATTCCACACTGGATATAACAATAACCAACATTTCCCTGAATAACAGCAAATACACCTCTGAAGAAGCAACAGTAATGTACCCTTATCTGATATCGGGGTTCGTCGTTCATAGGATTCCTGGATGCGAATACAGTAGGGCCCCGCTCATACAGCGGGTTCCAGGCCGCCGCCGTAAAGCGGAAATCGCTGTAAACCGGGGCCCGGCTGTACTGTATTGCACCTTTGAAAACAGAGATGCAGAGCTGTAAACCGACAGTTTCGCTGACAAATGGCATCTGACAAGGAGTTGCGCAGGCGCTAAAACTGTTGTTTAGTGACAGCCGGATACTCAGCTGCTGAGCGCGTCATGCTGAAAATCGCCGGAAAAACGGAACAAGCGCCGAACCTAATGAATATGGGTATACATTGGGAAACGCTGTATGAGCGGAACCCCGTAAAGCGGAGCGCTGTTAAGCGTCACCCTGCTGTATTACAATGGAAATAGGGTACTTGAGAATTCCGTCGTCTTCCCAAATACGAGTACTTCAGCATTAGGCGATATCTTTTTTTTATTTCGACTAACAATTGATATTATTAGACAAGCTTTTGAGAGTTCTCCTCTTCCTCAGGTCGAGCAAAATGGACAATTTCTACTTAATTCCCAACTAAGAGGAAGGTTACCACAGCTCTATGAATACATGGCGAATAACAGTGCGCACATTGAGAATGGACACGGAAGTTAAACACAACCACACACTGTGGATGAGTAGAGCTTTATCTATAGTCTTCTTGACTGAAGAGAGGGGGCAGAAGGTTCTCAGATACAGTGCCGCTCACATCTTCATGGGAACGATGCAGTGGGCACCAGCTGTCTTAGCTTGCGAGCTTGTTGGAGCCGAAACCTCCTGACCTATTTTACCAGCACAAGTTACCGTTGTAATATTTCCTGTAGGTGTCACTGCCATTGTCTCTTACACCCCCAATGCATTGTGGATAATGCGGTCACCTTACAAACATATGATAATAAAAAGTGGTGTCTGAAGAGCGCAGCACAAAAGAACCCTAATTCGGTGCTATCACGACCCTAATATTTTACTCAGGGTGCTGGTTTTGCATTCTAACATCTCCTTCATAGTCTGCGGGACCCACAACTCACTTGATTGTACGCCCTTCCTCCAATTACTTTCAGATTCACCCAGTGATAACAGTATGATGGTAGTAGGCGGCTCAGAGTATCACTAGTATATCTGTCATTAACAAGCCAGTGCTACGTCATTTTTGAGGAACAATGGGAATTATTTTGAAAACGTTCTCTCCCTTTATATTTTTACAGGGTGAATATTGCACGTCGGCTTCTACAACCAGGTGGAACAGCTTTGCCCACAAAGTTTAACAGCTTTAGGATGTCTTGAGATCAGGGGCATTTTTTTTAACGATAGTTTGATCATTGAGTTCACCTTTGGACACACAGTGCATGGAGCAAGACTCAGACAGAGAACAGATGGAGTGTGTTTGCGCTGTGAGCTGTGTGATGGATGAGGTGAGCTGATAAGAAGAGGAAAGAGAAGATTAAACACTGGAGGAATTTTAGACTCCTCCTCAGCTTTGGAATCAATGTTGTTGCTTGTTTTCCGTGTCTTACTTGATGGCATGGTGACAAGGTGGCTTAGGCACAGAAAGGAGATATGGCCCCGCAAGGACCCCTCCCACTTCAGGTGAAAGGGGCAGCTGCCATGTTTATTTATTTATTTTAAAGATTTCTTGAAAGATTGGCTCTGGAAATGAAGAGGTTAATGTGTAACCTCTCCCCCACTTTCCTCTTTTCCTTTATTCTATTTGTTTCATTTACTATGCCAGCGGCCGCTGATCCCACTGCAGGCAGCACTGGCATGGAAGAGGTTAAGGGGGCATTCACATACAGCTTTTTGGCTTTGGACTCTGGTCACCGGTTTCTTGGGGACTGTGCCCGGCAGAGCCTGACATTAGCTCACATTTCCTAACACTGGGGTTACAGCGGACTTATTGTAGGGAGAGCATTGTTTTCTACGTAACTTTTTAGGACCAGATTCCCCCTTTGTCTGTACACAAGCACAAACAAAATGGCCGGCCTGCCTGTGTACATATAGTGAGCCATGCAAAGCAGTTACATTATTTCACTCAATACAATGCACACTTCTACCAAACTCCCCACTTGAAAGCGGCAATACTAGCACTTTTTTTTTTATACATTTATTTCTTTATTTACATCGGATTGAAGCAGGGGGGCTCAGGATCTGAACCCCATTTATTTCCGCACCGGGGACCCCCTGCTTCTGGAGATACCTCCGTAGGGGTCGCCCACTGAACTACAGCAGTTCATGTAATGGTGCAGTTTCAAAGCTCCCACGCCCCGCGGGCCAATAGGAAGCGGTGACATCATCAGGTTCGGCTTCCTTATTGTTCCGCGTGATGCGGGAGCTTTAACCCTTTCCGGTCGAATGTCGGCGTATATCCGACAAAATAGTTTTGTACTTACGGTCCAATGTCGGATCGGGAGGAGGGAGGAGGGAGGGGAAGATGTGGAGTGAGGTGCCGTCAGCACATCCCCCGCATTCCCCTTGCGCCTTCCACTGATGCTCCCCCCCCCACTTCCTTTCACCCTGGACTCTGAGTGAGTAACTGCCTGCTATATACCCCAGCAAGGCCTTTTTGTTTTACACTGTCTCACCATTGATACACTGCACATCAGACAGAGAAGCCCTCTCTATCTACATTACATCACCAAGCACCTATCTCCTTGTGATTTCCCTCAATAAAATCAAGAAAGAGAAAAGGACTTGTTTGTGCTTTGGAAGAGGTGAGACATGAGTTAAGCTACCTGGAGTCATTCATACACCATTCGTGACCCTGGCTTCAGGATAGTAAAACAAAGACCTGTGTTGGGGAATCACACAGGAGCTACTACTCAAAGACTTTATGCTATACAGAATAGTCTCTGGACAGCAGCAGCTTCACTCTGCCAGACAGGGCAGCAAGCTTTATACAGCAAACTGCACACAGCCTGCAGCCTTAACAGACAAGCAGCAGCTTACACTGCACAAACAACCTTGCAAATGAGGCAGCAGCTTTGCAGACAGATAGTGCCATTCAAACACATACCTAACACATACACATACCTAACACAATCACATACCGTTCAAACACATACCTTTCTCTGTCTGAGTTCACCCTCTGCACAGCCCCATAGTGAGTATCCACCATCTCACCTTCCCCTGTGCACGTCCCCACGGCCAGCGCCATCAAGGGCCACGCCACCGGACACCCGCCAGGATACGGGTCAGAGCCACCGGACACCTGTGAGTATAGCTACCCCTACGCTGCATGCTGCAGGACACCGCTCGGCATCATCTGAGACAGACGCCCATCGCTGACAAGGTAAAAGACCGCACGCCACACGCACTGGCAAAAGGCCTACACACACCTACAGCATGGCAGAACTCAGAGCCTCACCAGACATCACGCAGGAAAGCGATCACTCAGATACAGAGACCGCTGCGCAACTGCAACAGGCGCAGGCAGAGGCAAGGCCCAAATGGACAGTCACACTGACACAAAAGGCCAGTGAAAAATATGAGACTGACATTGAAGCGCACCGCGCTAAATTAGAGTTGGCCTGGGAAACAACCACACTTGGGATACGCAATGTCGCCGGCGCTGGCAATTCTGTACAACAGCTCGAGCAGGCAATAACTCAATTAAAGATAGATCACACACGCTACCAAGAGCTGTCAGAGGCATACGTCACTTACTTGGCCAGGGCTAACACCGGCGAAAGCCTGCAAGAAAGGGACCTACAGCATAACATTGACTTGACACGTGACAGCCGCGTGCGAACCTCTATCACGGAAGCCGAGAGTAAGAGGAAAGACCTTTTGCTGGAAACCGCATCACAGCGCTCAAGCACATCCAGGCATTCTTCAAGGTCAGCAAGATCAGCGCAATCCCACGCGTCAAGCGCAAGCGCAAACGCCACCAAGGCGCGAGCCACCGCAGAGGCCGCACGTGCCAGGGCCGCATACGCTCAGAAAGAGGCAGTCATGAAACTAGAAAGGGCCCACTTGGAAGAGGAGGAGCAGACAGCCGCTACCACCGCTGCACGGAAAAAGGCAGAGGTGGACGTCAACCTAGAGGCCCTAAACCAAGAGAAGGAAGCCGCCGCCGCCATAGCCCAAGCTGAAGTCCTAGAAGCAGCCGCGAGACAGGACGGTACAGAGGGATAGCCTCAGAGGATCCAGTCCAACGCACTGAAGACTACGTAAGGAGCCTCTTCAGCATAAACACCAGCGCACCATCTCAACACGGAGGGAGTGACATCACAGACACCGAAGACTTGCTAGGTCCACGAGGAGAAGACGCTGCTCCGTCAATGGCACATGCTGCCTTGGATAGCCACAGCCGCAACAGTGATCCACACGCCAGCGCGCACACGGACGCACCACAACGTGCTCGCCATCCAGGTACACCCACACAGGGGAAACACAGCCCCTCACACCGACCAGCAGTCATCACGCGCCCACGCCAAGGAAGAGGCTACCGCACGGACCCTCCCAGCAACTACCTCAGAACGGGACAAACACGCCGACGCCTCAGGCCTGACAGACATAGCCAAGTATATGATCCGGCGCGACCTGGTGCAAGCAGGGCTCATCTGCTTCGACGACCGCCCTGAGAACTACCGGACATGTGTTACGCCGATGCTCGCCACAAACCGGGACCAGACCGCGGGGCTGAGGTGGGGTTATATAATCACCGACCTTAGTCAACGCAGACTGATCCGGAGTGCGCAGTTCGTAGTCGTACATCGCAGGGTCAGGATTGGAGAAGGCAGCATCGTCGTTAATGAAGCAGGAGTTCGGCAACAGGAAATCAGGAGTGCCCCGCTTCAGCTTAGGAGCGTGAGCGCGGGGGTGGCTTCTGCGCGAGGAGCGGCCTCGGCCCATGACGCCGATCTCAGCAGGAGGAGACAGCAGGCTGGCCGAAGTTCACCGCAGGGCAGCGTCGGGAAGAACCAACGCTTCAGCGCAGAAGTCCAAGGCAGGCCACTGCAAGAGGATCGCAGCAGGCCGCAGGAAAGGAAGGGTAGCCACTGCTAGGAGGGAATGCAGCAGTTACCAGTGCTGGCATCAACGCTTCAGCACAGGCGTCCAGGGTAGGCCACTGCAGGAGAATAGCAGCAGGCCGCAGGACAGGAAGGGTAGCCACTGCTAGGAGGGAATGCAGCAGTACCAGTGCTGGCATCAACGCTTCAGCACAGGCGTCCAGGATAGGCCACTACAGGAGAATAGCAGCAGGCCACAGGACAGGAAGGGTAGCCACTGCTAGGAGGGAATGCAGCAGTCACCAGTGCTGGCATCAACGCTTCAGCACAGACGTCCAGGGTAGGCCACTGCAAGGAGATAGCAGCAGGCCAGTGCTGGCAACAATGCTTCAGCACAGACGTCCAGGACCAGGCCTCTGGATACTCAGGAACTTGGAAGGTAAGAACGCTAGGAGAGAGGCCTGGGGTGGTTTGTGGCAGAGACAGTAACATAGAGGTAGGAATAGTTATGCTCGGCGCTGGTTCAGAGCCAACGCCTAGAATATAAAGGGCGGAGATCCAATCACAGGAGGAGGGTGTGTGAGAATTCCTCCAATGAAAGAGCACAGGGCAGAAGCTGCAATGAGAGGCAGCACCTGTGCCATAGATTGCCAGAGGAAGCTTGCAACTGCACAGGTCTGCAAGGCTGCAGTCAAAGCCAGTAGTGGATTCCTTACAGTACCCCCCCCTCCAGGTGAGGCCTCCGGACGAACAGTACCCCCACCACTGGGTGAGAAGCCTGGGTGAACAGGACCATTCATAGGTCTGGGAGACATTGAGTTGTTCCTGAAGTGTCTCCGGCCAGAATTAGGTCCACAATCCAGGTGTACATTGGCGAGTGCCATGAAAGACAGCGGTGGTACTGCAGTTCTTGGTACATGGACAATGGGACCTGAGGGCTCCGGAATGGGAACATCGGAAGGACAGTAGCCAGGTGTCCGGTGCATAGTAATAGTCCAAGAGTACGGGACACAGGATACAGATTGTCGGACAAAAATGGCAGAGGGACCTTCAGAGAAGGCAATGTCTTTGGTGAAATCAGCACGGAGGAAGTTGCGAGAGTCTTTAGCTTCCAAGGAATTCCGGGTGGTGGTTAGCAAGGGAATGGGGCTGGAGGGTTCACTACACACTATTGCAGCGGTACTTTTGATACCAAGCAGGGTTGCTATCCCAAGCAATTTGCGAGAGTCTGTAGCAGTGTGTATGCAACTCATGGTACTGGCAGTTGAAGAAGGATCCGCTTCCTTTGGTTTGTGATCTTTAGAGAGAATCAAATCTGAAATTGTGGCCTTGGCGAAGGACATAATAAGCATGTCTATACCCATAGTGGACCCATAGAGAACAGGAACGGACGCTTCGGGTAAAGCGACGAGGTCCAGTAAGGGTGTCTTCGTCTTAGGGAGAGGCCAATTGCCATACAGAACGGGCACTTTCGGCACCGCACAGAGACCTGCGAGTAAGGAGTCTGTTTGAAAAGTGAGAAAACAGATTTTATCCCAAAAAAAAGGCAGGCGGTTAAGCGGTGCATCAACCTTAGGGAAAAAAGTTTTGGGGTTAAAGCTGGGTGCCTCCAACACAGAGAAAGAAGACAGAGAACTAGAGCTTGGCTTCGGAGTGGAGGTCCCAGGTACCCAGGTCTCACATGATACTGTGGGAGAAGCAATGCAAATTGTTACTGTTTTAAACATAGGGTTTTTAACATCGGTAGCTCCAGGCACCTTTTTGAGAGGTAACCCTAGTTTTGGGACAGGACAGTCAATAGCAAGTACCCCAAGTATTGTGGAAGACACAGAGAAATATAAGTCCATTTTAAAGACGGGATCTTCTGAAAAAAGGGAAAGTTCCAAATGCGATACCCCTGAGTTCGTGATAGTAGACATACAGTCAGTAGTGGATACCCCGAATACTGTGGGCGAATCAGCGTGAAACAGTATTATTGCAGGAATGGGCATCCCAGACTTAAAGTCATTTTTAGTCATCCCGGAGGCTGTGGCATGATCCGTGAGAGAAACTGGGGTAAACTCTCCAACAGACACAAGGGACATCTTGCTTGTTTCAGAATTGGGTCCCTGAGAATCCCTAGTGATGGCATCAGACTCCATGGGAAACTTAGTGACAGGGGTTTTGGAACTGATTAAAGGATTTGCAGGTATCACAGATTTAATAGGAGAAATACCTTGCAAAACAGAAATTTTAGTAAAGGTGATAGGCATCACAGATAGGACAGACAGAAGTAAGCTAGGCAAGGTTGCTTCTATAACAGAAGATTTGGCAGCGGCAAAGCTTAACTCAGCGGCTGCTGGAGAACTTTTAACTACAGTGAGAAGGGATTGCAGATTTACAAAGTCAGGGACAAAGGGAGTCTCAAACTTGAAAGCCTGATCCTTCAAAAAGAAGGGCCCTAACTTTAATTGTACTAAGGGAGCAACAGCAGATACGCTGATCTCAGAAGGGGTCACTTGGAAAGGAGCATGATATGTACTGTTCGCTTTAAACCCTAGGATTTGAGAAAAGGAGAACTCAGACAGTGCAAGTGGGGCAACCACGACTGTGCTGGTCTCTGAAGTGGGTATTTGGGAAAGAGTGTCTGGGACATGAGAAACGACAACAGATTCCACGAAAAGGGGTCTATGCTCAGAAGCAGGGGTCTAAGCTCTCTGAGTGACAGACGGGGTGAGTGAAATACCTAGGAGTAGGGATTCTGCGAACAGGTTTAGAGAAACAAATGGCTCCAGAATACTTTTTACTGGAGCCAGTATTATTGCCGAAAGTTCAGGGGGCATAGCCCCGAGAATTTTAGCCGAGTCAGAGGACAAAAGGGGTTGATCCTCTGAGGCTAAGGAGGTGTCTCTGACTGACGAACTAAAGGGATCTACCAAGGAAGGTTCACAGGGCTGACCTGCAGGGGTTAACATAGGAAAAACCCCAAGGGTTAAATTACTCTGTACCTGAGAATCAGAGAAATAGAAGCTAGTCTCCGAGAGTGGGGTCATAGGGGGTTCTGCCTCTTGCCCTAGGGACCTATCATTAGACTGCGGAATAGAAGGGTGTAGAAGTAGGACCTCAGCAGAGAGCGCAGACTAGCGGGGTCATACAGAAAAAAAACTCGGAAACGAGCTTAGAATTTTTGGTTAGGAAAAGAGGGCAAACGATTCATTCTCTGGTGCTAGGGAGACACACTGACTGGGGACTGCAGGGATTTACAGTGGGGAACGCAAAAGCTCTGACTAGCAGGGTTAGACCGAAATAACCTCAGGGACAGAACTTAGGGAGGTTAACTCAGGATTAGGGCGTGGCAGCTTCTTCCTTGCGGGCAGCGACAGAGAAATGGTTTGACCATTCTTAGGAGAGAGAGGGTACCCCCCAGGTTTAGCAACAGGACTGACAGAAAAGGGTTGTGAATAGTCTGTGATGGGCAGCAAGTAGAGGTCTACGCTTCGTATGTCTTGTCAAATCCAGGAATAATTAAGGTGGTGTCTAGAGACTGAGCCGGTACCCAAAAATCCGCAGTTCCAGTCCCGGAGTAGACATAGAAGGAATAGTTTGGAGTACTTGGCTTGTAACATCTCTTTATACTCTCTACATTCCTGAGACTTGTAAGTATTTCTTTACGAGTTAGTCTTCTGCGGGGGGTAACCCTTCATACATACAGGCAAATTAGGTGGAGGAGCAGTCTTCAAACATTACTGTTTTTCAAACAGGGACTGGTCCGCAGCCTGGACATAGTACATGGTACAGTTAAACATTTACAACCAAGACGGCGCGGTCCGGTTTTGGGCCGAGCATACTGTTACGCCGATGCTCGCCACAACCGGAGCCGGACCGCGGGGCTAGGTGGGGTTATTATAATCACCGACCTTAGTCCACGCAGACTGATCCGGAGTGCGCAGTTCGTAGTCGTACATCGCGGGTCAGGATTGGAGAAGGCAGCATCGTCGTATATGAAGCAGGAGTTCGGCAACAGGAAATCAGGAGGCCCCGCTTCAGCTTAGGAGCGTGAGCGCGGGGTGGGCTTCTGTCGCGAGGAGCGGCCCTCGGCCCATGACGCCGATCTCAGCGAGAGAACAGCAGGCTGGCTGAAGTTCAACCGCAGGAGCGTCGGGAAGAACCAACGTTTCAGCGCAGAATGTCCCAGGAGGCATCCACTGCAAGAGGATCGCAGCAGGCACGCAGGAAAGGAAGGGGTAGCCATGCTAGGAGGGAATGCAGCAGTTACCAGTGCTGGCATCAACGCTTCAGCACAGGCGTCCATGGTAGGCCACTGAGGAGAATACAGCAGGCCGCAGGAAGGAGGGAGCCACTGCTAGGAGGGATGCAGCAGTACCAGTTGCTGGCATCAACGCTTCAGCACAGGCGTCCAGGATAGGCCACTACAGGAGAATAGCGGCAGGCCACAGGACAGGAAGGAAGTGGTAGCCACTGCTAGGAGGGAATGCAGCAGTCACCAGTGCTGGCATCAACGCTTCAGCACAGACGTCCAGGGTAGGCCACTGCAAGAGATAGCAGCAGCCATGCTGGCAAACATGTTTCAGCACAGACGTCCGACCAGGCCTCGGATACTCAGGACTGGAAGGTAAGAACGCTAGAGGAGGCCTGGGGTGGGTTGTGGCAGAGACAGTAACATAGAGGTAGGAATAGTTATGCTCGGCGCTGGTGTCAGAGCCAGCCTAGAATATAAAGGGCGGAGATCCAATCACAGGAGGAGGGTGTGTGAGAATTCCTCCAAGAAAGAGCACAGGGCAGAAGCTGCAATGAGAGGCAGCACCGTGCATAGATTGCCATAGAGGAAGCTTGCAACTGCACAGGTCTGCAAGGCTGCAGTCAAAGCCAGTAGTGGTATTCTACAACATGGAAGTTCACGTTCAAAGACGCAATCAACAGCTGGACTTCTCAGCAAGGGAAGAGCTCAACCTGCTATCCAGTCCTGGGGACGAATCAGAGAGCACGCGAATAGCTGCGGCGGGCAAAGCGCACCAACCCCAAGTGGTCTTGACCTGGTGTGGGAAGGCTAGAGATCCTACGCAGCCCGAAGCAGTCGAGGATTCGCTCTCAAAAGTAGTCGACAGCTCCCCAAGATCACAACTAAAGACTACTCGAAGTTACGAGAGCTTGGGGACCTGCTGCAAGAACTGGAGTTCGCAAGGAAGACCATTCCTTAATAGGTCTCAACGTCCTAGACTCAGCTGTGGAGTAAGATGCCCTCCCATCTGGAGAAGCTACCCTTCAACCTCCAAGAAAGGTGGATTCAAAGGTTCCAAACAAAAGAGAAGCAAGCCATCTACCCCCATTCTCAGTTTCTTGAGCTTCATTCGGAAGCAGCAAGACAGAGAATCTACCCCAGCTTCATCTAGGGGCGCAGACCACATCCAGCGCCAGCCACCGCGGAACGAAGGTCACGCAGCGAGATACAAGGATGACCAGAACACCATCTCGGTCACAGACGGACGTGCCCCTACGACCCACGCGAGTCGGCCCAGAGGCCGACCAGGAGCAAGAAACCAAGGGACCACACAAAGAATGTCCTATTCACAAAAGGCCGCACCCGCTCTAACAAGTGTGTCGGATTCAAATGAAACCCATAGAGGAGCGAAAGAACTAATCAGGGAATGGGAGCTAGCTAGTTTCAAATTTGTGCCTCCACAACTCATTATTCAAGGACTGCAAAGAAGCTATGAATGCACAGAGTGCGATAGCGACAGGACATAGCCGCTTTACACCCAGAGCTATGAAGCCCAAGCAGCAGGCCCCTAAACCCCACCGACAAAGCAGGGCGGGGGAGGAGAGGTGGGAGATACACCCCCCACGACATCGGTAGGCGACAAATGCACAGAAGTATGCGGAGAAGGGAACGACGTCTTTTGCTCAAAAATGTCTGGTAGCCGTGCACCCAGAGGGAAACCCTAAAGAGCTAGAAGGAGTACGCGAATCGACGACCAGCAACCGATCACTGGTCAGGTCAGAATTCTTCGACATGTTCAATATCAAGACGTGCTTCTCCTTACACTCTCAAACGTGCGCAGGGCGAAATGGAGACTACGGGAGAAGAGTGATGGCTACACCACATATGCTCATAGACGGCAAAGTGAGCATGCCCTTCACACTCATCGAGTGCAATCACATGGCAGAGATAGGAGTGAGATCCCCACACCAGACGTGGCGCGACACCATCCCCATCTAAAGCTATTGCGATCGTATCCACACTAGACGAAGGCGCCCAGATCATGCTGCAGGGACATTATGAGAGCACAACAAGATCCGCGAACAGCGAAACGGGGACCACACGGCCCAAAGCCGCTCAAGGACTCGATCTAGATAGGATTGGTAGTGGAGAAGAATGAGAATAGCATAGAGCAGAATACGAGTACCCAGCAACGTAGGCGCCTACGAACAAACTTGTTGGGAGAACGACGCGACATCCCATTCAAACCCTTGTCCGAAACACTTCCAAGGTCCACTGAGAAGCTCTCGAGACCAAAAGGAACTATGGGAAACAGCCTGTGTGGCGGAAAACATCCCAATTGCGCTGGTGTGGTATGGGTCCAGACCACAAAAGACGATGAAACAACGCCGCCATCAATGGAAGATAAAGAATTCTTTGAGGTTAATGGATAAGGAGCTCTTCAAGAAGCGATTTGAGCAGTGGGTGGGCCCCACTAATACCATTCCGCTCGCTGCCGAAGAAGACGCGCTTCCAAACAACAGAGACAAGCCAGTTTTGTTGACTGCTTGCTTCGCCGGTAACTACCAAAGGAAACAAGGAGAGACCAAAGAAACTTTGTGGCCTTCATGCAGAAAAATCTTCACAGTGGGCCATGCAGAGTCGGCGCTCCAAATCCTGAGGTAGAAAGGGGAAGAGATTTTGGGGGAGGCCCGACGCCTCGCCGTCGTTTGCGTTCTACCCCCAGAAGAAACAGAAACTGGGGGACCCAGAAATTCGAGTGGTGTGTTGTTAGTGGTGGATGACTCCAGGGCTCGAGCACAGGGGAGGTCTCCCTAGACGATGGTTGTCATCACCGGGACCGGGGGGATCTGAGAACAGTGGTCTAGTCTGGCGGGGTAGTGTTATGCCGCTTTTCCGGCCCCAAGGAGTGCAATATGCGGCTCATAACTGCCAGATAACAGTGGGACATTCATACAAGATGTGTTGCCATGCTTCCTTCTGCGATAATGAGGGAGAATGACGGAAAGGGGTTCGAAGTGAGAGAAAAACGTAGACTAAGTAAGAGTAATGTGGGGAAGGTTTGGGGGAGGGGTAACCAAGACATACGATATGAGAAAAGGTTGGGAGCATATAGAAAATGAAGTCGGGAAAAGTGAGACGGAGTACAGTACCGCATGAGAAGCGGACATGTCTCTTCGGGACGCAGGCCCATCGACTGCGGTGTTTTGGCTGCCTACGGCCTCCAGAAGAACGGCCCAAGGGGGAGAAGGTCCGATTGTGAGCATGTGTGAGTAAGAAAGAAGATAGCAGATTAAAACAACCCCAAGAGACGGCGAAGTGAGAGGCAAGAGGTTGAGCAGAGTTCGGGAAAGACGGCACAGGAAAGGAGGGGGAAACGGTCGGAAAGAGACTTCTAGTGGACGAGCGGTATTATTTGTTAATTTAAAAGTATTAGTAGGGATTATTTAGTTAATTACTTTAAAATCAGGTGCAACGAAGAAGGGACGGAAGGAAGGAAGAGATAGAAGAAAGAGAAAGAGACAGAAGAGAAAGAAGAGGAGAAAGCAGATGTATTTATGTTTTAGAGCGAGAAGAGGAAGCTAGCATAGTAGGTAAGGTCTTATCGTCGATAGCTATTAGAGGCTACTCAAAAGTGAACACAAAAGATGTTTAGCAAATGCCAGACTACTACGATGCCAAAATTAGCTTCCACAGCAGTGCCATGGTAAGTGAGGGCGGTCCACGCGAGTGATGCAGCAAACGATGTCAAGATTGGGATCTGTGGGAACCGACGAGACGCCCCCATACGAGCGAGCCTGGGGAATAAGCGGATGATCTTTAAAACAAATGACCTTTAGCTCCAGGTAGGCTCAATGAGGAAGCAAAACCCTGACACAGCGTCGCCGTGATGCATACCTGTACACGTGCAACAGCATTACAAGTCCGTTAGGATTGCGTGGGCCTCCCGTCACTATTACAGGGAAAGTATCTTCCTCAGAGAATGTCTTCGAAAAAAGAAAAAAAGAAAACGGAATGGAGACATCCAATCCCCAGAAAAAACGGAAAGAGGGTGGGGGAAGAGGGTGAGTGGGATATGGAAAGCAATCTTGAAGGAGGCCCTTGAGCAACTTAAGATCCCACGCCCTACTCACCTATATCTCTTACCGGCCGCACACAGCAAAGAAGCTTGCGTATTCTCAGATGCCTCCACAAAATAGCTATAACAGCGGTTTGTGGCCTACCTCAAAACCACGGAAGTTGGGTGGAAGGTGGAATACTAACACATCAGGTTCAGCCTTGGCAAGGCTAAGCTGGCGCCACAACCCCCGACCATACTATACCCAGAGATCGCGAGCTATGTGGTGCAGTGCTAGCTGTTGTTGGGTGGTTAGTAGTTGAAAGACTGGCAGAGCATCATGAAACATGATGGATAGCAAACGATGAGGTTAGTGTCTACACGGAGCCGCAGGGTGGTGCTGGTGTGGGATACATATACAACAAGGAAAAGGAGGGGGATTCTACGTATACGTAGCTAACCGTTGGTAGAATGTAGAAAGAATCCGGGGAAGGTAAACCAACCAGAACAATATGGCACACGGCCCCACAGCATCAAAATCCCGCAGATCACGCCACCAGATCAGGTACCCGCAATCTCAACTTGCAGAGAACACTTCGTGGCTTACAGGACCAACGTTTCTTGCGCAGCCCCAGCGGAAACAAACACCAACACCAGGTTGGGGCTGACTTCGAATTCGAGGGATCCCGAGAAGGATACGGGATAGATAAGGCGGCCCCACAAGTATCCGCGTTACTCACCAAAGTATTGCGCAAAAAAACGCGTGTTGGATCACATCGATTACCATGCTCAAGGGGGGGACAGCCCTCTCGTAGCGTAAGAGCGTTAGCCCATCTCAGCATATAGCCTCCTCCTTCCGCAAACACCAGATGGTAAAACCACCGGCTGCCAGGCTGGCCACATCTGCACAGAGCTGCGCACCGTGTGGAGGAAAGTCAAGGGCTAAGGAAACTGTTCTCATCAGCGTTCAGAGGGAAACGTATGCGTAAGAGAAGAGATCAATTGCATTCCGCAGAGGGAGAGTGTTTCCCAAAAAACAGCCCCCGCCATTTGGAGTTGAACCCTTCATCGACAAATGGGCCTCATGAGAGTAGGAGGCCGCCTCAACAAGTCCCAACGAGCAGGGAGAAAGCGCATTCCTATCATCCCTGGCGGCTCATCACATCGCTACCTTGTTGGTGCGCTACAACCACGAACAAGTCATGCACCAGGGGACGACTTCACCGAAGGCGCTATTAGGGCGGCGGGCATTGGGGGCGAGATGATGTAAAGGTGCGTGGGCCAGTAATCTCCAACAAATGATTAGGTGCCGAATGCGCGAGGGCAAAAGCCAAGACCAAAGGGTGGCAGATCTACCTATCGACAGACTAATACAGAAACCCCCCTTTACCTGATGATTAGACTCGATGTATTTGGGCCTTGGATGGGCATGTCTTACGTAGAACTAGAGAGGCGGACTAGCAAACAGCAAACGATGGGCGGGAATCTTCATGCATGAGCAGCGAGCTATACACATCGAGATATGAAAATTATGGATGCTTCAAGCTTCAAATGCCCTCAGAAGATTCTTCGCAGTCAGGGCCAGTTAAACATCTACGCTCCGATTGTGCGGCAATATTGGTGGAGCGTGTAAGGAATTACAAATAAACACTAAAAATAATAGTAGAACAATAGTATCCAAAGATACTTGGCGACCACAGAGTGCACGTGGACATTCAACCCTCTCACTCTCTACATGGGCGGAGCATGGGAACGCGATGATTGGGGTAGTCCGGCATATCTTGGACTCTATGAGATGTAAAAAACCAACCTGACTCGACTCACTCGAGAGTGTTAACCACATTCATGGCCGAAAATATCAGCGATATTAATTATGGTAGGCCCTTGATTCCAGTGTCAACAGATCCAGAATCACCAAGTATTTTGACACAGCAATGGCTGCTTACCCAGAAGGTAGGTAGGGACATCCCCACCCCAGTGAGAAGGGGTACAACTTAAGGATATGTACAAACGACGGGCAGTGGAGACAGGTGGCAGACACTGGCTAATACGTTTGGGATCGCTGGAGACGCGAGTATCTAGTGACTCCAAGAAGCGCCATAAATGGCAAACGGTTTTAAACCGGATATCCAAGTAGGAGACGTGGTTCTGTTGAAAGGACAAACAGGTAACAAGAAAAAGAATGGCCTGGGACTTTATGTCAAAACCATCCCAAGCGAAGATGAAAAGAGCCGCCAAGTGGAAGTTCGGGGTCACCCAGAACGGGGTTGTTTAAAACCTTTTTGAGACCTATCACACGAGACTATCCTCCTAATGCGAAAAGGACTATAATAAAGAAGGACTGGCTACCAGTTCTATGGATCTGAGAGACATGTGGTGGATCATCAAGCTAACCTAGAGTTGTGCATTCACCTACCTTACCCGGAAGGGAAGGCCCTGTGTACCAGTATACGGCCGGTGTCACATTGCTATGTGGGACGTGAACTCTTGCATAGTTTGAGAATGTGATGTTATTTTTATGTGTCATTGCACATATGTTCAATACACCTAAAATAGTGGTATTCTCAGATACAGACGGGGAGTGTCTGGGAACTAGATTCATATCCTCGTGCTTTCGCTTAGTTTATTGGGATCCATCTCCCTGGTTTAGTGCTGTGTCAGTTTTGCCCCCTAGTGGGGGCCAAAGAGTGGTGGCGGGGCTGGCATGGGGGAGGAGTTGGACACGAGGAACTGCTAGAGGCATTAAAAATTGCACGATGTTATAGTTTCCCTCAGACATTGTGAGTTGCATAGCAGCCCAGCCTTTCTCTCCACGTATATGGCGGTCTGCCCCCTCTTTCTGTTTGTTGTGATGTAGTCTGTCCAAGGCTATTCCCTTTTACCACACTGCTCCTCACTCCTTTCACCCTGGACTCGAGTGAGTAACTGACTCTGCTATATCACCCCAGCAAGGCCTTGTTTGTTACACTGTCTCACCATTGATACACTGCACTCAGACGAGGAAGCCCTCTCTATCTACATTACATCACCAAGCACCTATCTCCCTGTGATTTCCCTCAATAAAATCAAGAAAGAGAAAAAGACTTGTTTGTGCTTTGGAAGAGGTGAGACATGAGTTAAGCTACCTGGAGTCATTCATACACCATTCGTGACCCTGGCTTCAGGATAGGCACATTTTTCAGCAAAATTCAAATTTGCAGTGAAAATGCCAAATATTTTAATATTCGTCGTAGGCCTAGTTTAAAAATAAGGTTGGAAACCCCCCCCCCAGATTTTTAGAAAATGTGTGAATATTCCAGCAAATAAAAATATAATTTATGAGCATATTCACTTCTCAGACAAGTCTGCAACGATTATCTCCCAGCATACAATGCTTCCACTGCAGCTGGGGATTCTGGGAAATAACATCAAAATGAGCACATGGTGTCACCTTCTGCTTCAAATCCATTTTAACAGGAATAAGCTTATGCCTGCAGCATTACACAGCCTTTTCAGTCCAGCCTGAGTGAAAGAAGTGCATAGCCAATAAACCTACTCACAGACAGCTATTTATACCTCTTGGGTCTCATGATGGTTATACTGGTTTTGCAATTTGAAGCTGTGAATACTCCAAAAATGAGAAAAATGAAAAAAAAAAAAAAAAAAGATTGCAGACATTTTTTACCCTGACAGTTTCTTTAAAATATTCCAAAATTTCTCTAGTAAGAATAATTTCCAGGCTGATTGAGAACATAAAAGAAGAGGTTGGGCATACAATATTGCTTATTGAAAATCTAGCATATAGTTGTATACAGGCAGTCCTCGTTTTACAACGCTACAACGGCTTATCCAACACTATGCAATGCATACACTACCGACACACTTTATTAAAGTGTGGCCGGTACCGCAAGCCGGGAGATTTCCCGGCTTGCTAGTGGCCGCCCCTCGGCGTGCCGCGCGTCATAGACGCGCGGTCACGCGTCTTCGGGAGCCTGCGCCCCCTGCACGCGCGTCCAGGGCTCCCCGAGGGAGCCCTGGTGTCCCGCGATGTGGGGGACGGCGGCAGGGGGTTCCGGGGGACCCGGCGGAGCGGACCCGGCAGCGGTAGGGAGAGCGCCCCGATCGGAGGGCGCTCTTCCGCTGCTTCGGCGCGCGCCCGTCACCCTCGGGCGCGCGCCAGGCTACTGCTGCGGCCAAGAACGGGCAAATGCTCGAATAAACTTGGCCGCACATTACGTATTTTACAATTTTTTCACCGCCAAAACGGCTTATCCAACGCTTTGCAAAGTTGTTTGTGTATATAATATATATATTATATATAATTATATTATATTATACTATATAATATATTATATTATTTATGATGTTATAATATATATATCTATATATATATATAATATATATATATATAAATACAGTATATACACTATATAATTTATGTGTGTGCTGCATATCTTATTGCCTGTGTAAAATATTTGCTGTATTTTAGTGTTAAAAATGCCTTCAGGAACGGAACCTTTCATTTAAACAGTGTCCCTATGGGAAAACGTGTTTCGCTTTAAGATGTTTCGCTATCCAACGCCATTTTGAGTAACGCATTGTGTCGGATAACCGAGGACTGCCTGTACCATCTTTTAAGGGTGCAATTTAAAACCAAAATCTCGGCTCAACAAATTATAAGAAGAGGTTATTATTACAAGTAGTGCCATATATATATTATTTTTTAATTCATCCTGGAATCTTAATTGTAAGGAATTAAAACCGTGTTCTTTTGTTGTTATTCCACCTCCCGGAATAACCTCTTTAACCACTCTCTGATAAAGAACCTGCCCAGGTACAAAACGCGTCGGAGTTTTTTTCTGGAGATATGGGATTTTTGGGTGTGTGAAAGAGGAGGGTTGAAAGTAACTGAGAGTGGGGGGGGGGAAGATGGGGTGAGAGAGAATGGGGTTGAGACAGAGAGAGGGGGATTAAGAGAGGGTGAGAAGGGGTGGGAAGGGTGTGAGAGGGGGCAATACGACGGGGAGAGGGGGCAAGTGAGAGAGAGGGGGGGAAGGGTGTGAGAGGGGGCAATACGACGGGGAGAGGGGGCAAGTGAGAGAGAGTGTGTGGGAACGCGCCAGGTCACTGAAAGGGTGGGAGTGGACACCTCCTTCCCACCCCCGGTGGAGACTTGTCCTGGGCCCTGGGATAGCTGTTGGCTGCCCTGATCAGCCATGCTGCTCTATCCTAAATACAGGGATGACCAGAGTGACTTGCTACCTGTTTAGAACGATTCAAGAAAATGTAAGTACTGTAGCGCCGACGACAATTCTAAAACAAATCTGGGGCCATCACCAACAAGACCCAGGTACATGCTGGGTACATGCTGGGTACATGCTGGGTACATGCTGGGTACATGCTGGGTACATGCTGGGTACATGCTGCAACCTTTCAGTGACATTTCTGCAGACAGACTAATGGCCCATCGGATTAACAGCGCGGGTCCCTGCCAGTCCCATTCAAACTGAATGGGACTGCCAGGGACCCCTGCTGTGTTAATCCGATGGGCCGTAGTCTCTGACAACAATGTCACTGAAATGTTTGCAGCATGTCCCATCACGCATGTCCCAGCATGTACCCAGCATGTACCCAGCATGTACCCAGCATGTACCCAGCATGTACCTGGGTCTTGTTGGTGATGGCCCCAGATTTTCCAAGGCAAGTTTTAGAATACTCGTCGGCGCACCTGTAGTACAGTCCATGCCGGAATGAGATCCTTTGAAATTATAAGGATTTTGTTTTAATAGAGAGGATTACACATTTAAGTAAATGTTAAAGAGAGGGAACTGTGAGCTATTGGATAAGACAACTAGACCCAAAGTTTTATGCTGAATGTAGAGTGGCCCAGAGCAGGGGTGCGCAAACTTTTTTGTCTGCGTCCCCCTGCCTGCTTTCCCCCTTCCTCGCACCCCCCCCCTTTCGTTTTCTGACGTCATGACATACTGTGACATAGCGTTGCCACAGCAAGCCGATGTCATTTGACCCCACTGTGTCATTTGCTGCCACGTTGCCATGGTGACGCATCGGCAAAAACAGCCGGAGACAAGGTAAGTGATATACAGAGACCTCGCTTGCTCCCCCAGCCTTTAATTTAAATGTTGTGGGGAAGAGCGCGGGACCTCTGTAAGCACCACGACCCCCCAGAAAATGTTGCGCCCCCCTGTTTGCGCACCCCTGGCCTACAGTCATCAAACTCTGTTAAAACATAGTTAATATCGAACATGGTAAAAAAAAAAAAAAAATATTTGGTGATTTTTCTGCATTGTTTTGGTCTAAGTCATCAACATTGCTGCAAATTTTTATTGGGTGCGATATTTTAAGTTGAGTCACAATGTTGTAATTAACTTCACTGATAAATGCAAATTAATGACTGCATCAAAATAGAATAGGGGAGCCATGCATTTCTTGTAGAAAATATAGAAATGTGGATTGTTCAAATGGTAGAAAATAAATTAACCCCTTTGATGCCTGTGGCTAATGTATACCACAAGCACCACAGGGGTTAATATTGAATACAAACACTACCTACCGCCCCCCCCCCCCCCCCCCCCCCCCTCCCCCACCCAACACTTTACTAACTGCTAAGGCAAACAAGGGGTTAACAAATAGGACTAAGCCCCTGTGGGCCTAATCTCCCTCCCCGGGGCAGCTAAACCCTTCTCCGATGCCCCAAAATCAATCTAGCTCACCCCCTCTAAAGTAATGGCCAATAGTCCTATTTTTTGTCCACTTTTAGGACATGACATCTATAAATACATCATACAAAATACATACATTAAAAATACAATTGACAAACATTAATAAACATTAACCCATTGAGTATCAGTGTGGCTACCTAGGCCATCTCAATGAGTGCCTAGGTGCTCACATTGACACTCAATGTCAACATGTAACAAATGTTTGACACTTCCCCATCCATGATGAAGGCTCTTCTAATCTTCAGGGCTGAACCCCTCCAGAACCAATCCTAAAAAAGGGCAGATGCCCAGCCATACAATTCATCAAAGGCTTGATGGCCTATAAAAACAAACATTTTAAAAGCTTAATCGCCCCCCCCCCCCCCACCCCAAAAAACTAAAAATATATAAGTTTAATCCAATGCCCAATGGCCCAAAACAATAAAAATGTAAAGACTCTTAAAAAAATCAATCCAGCCCAGTTGGCCTATTTGTAACCAGCCCTATCCATGGGTCTGCAACGATGATCAGCAACTTGACCCGATGCCGTTGATTATCAGAAACAGAAATTATTACAGAAGATTAATCTTCAATCAACGGAGGATCAAGGGCGTTGGGTAAAGTTGAGGATCCCCCATCGCAGCCCCCTGGATGGGGCTGGATTGCAAATAGGCCAAGTGGCCTAGGTTGGTTTTTGGAAATTAATTAATTTTATGGCTTTTTTTAGGATTGTTTCTGGGGTGCTCCAGCCCTGAATTTGAGGAGGGCCCTTATCATGGATGGTGTAAGTATCAATCTTTTGTTACAAGGGCCAATGTGGCTACCCATGTTATCATTCAGAGGGCCTAGATAGCCACACTGAAACTCAATGGTTTAAAGTTTAATTTGTTTATAAATTTGATTGTCAATGTATGTATTTTGTATGATGTATGAATGGCCACATTTCGCTAATAGGGTTATTGGCCATTACTCTAGTGTGGAGGGGGGTGAGGTTTATTGGGGGTGTGGAGTAGGGAGCGGGTGGTGTTGTGGGTTGTTAACCTGTGAGGGTCATTAAGTCCTGCAGTGGGATGGTGGCAGGGGTTAGCAGTAAGTAAAGCATTGCTGCAATGGGGTTGAAATCTGACCGTCCCTGAGGGCAATTTCCTCCCAGGTCAGCCTGCCCCTGTGTACTGAGCACTGTTACTCCATAAGACACCTAGTGGGCCAGAAGATTCCTTACAGACCATTATCTTGAATGGGATGTAAGGCCATATTCAATAAACCATGCTGGAAGGTGTCTTATGAAGTAGCATGGCTTAGTAATGAATATGGCTCAGTATCTACCATCTGATATTAGTTAAATCCATTTGAGTATACACTTTTCTTAGCACTGTGTATACCTTCACCATCGTACTCATATATTGCTTACTTATTCATTTGAGATAGTAACACAATCACTATGTATTCATGCAAAGAATAATATTTTTTTTAATTTCTTTTATAGTGCTAACACTGTACGCAGCACTGTACATTATATAGCTTGCAATTAATATTTTTTGGTGCTTGAGGCACAGGGAGATAAAGTGACTTGCCCAAGGTCACAAGGATCTTCAAACTCCATATCATTGTTTTCAGTCAGCACTGTACCTTTGGGAGCCACTCTTTCAGTGGGTACTTCCATAACAACCCAGTACAGCTTGAGCGAAGAAAGAGAGCATTGATCACAAATGCATGATTTAGATATATATTTTGTTAGACCAAAACTAATTACTGCTACTGAACAGAATTCACAAATTGAGACACAAACTTCTTGTGGAACACTGCCATCTAGTGGATATTTTGAAAGTGACCCATATCTATCATTTATTAGTCATTATCATCATTTATTATAAATAAGAAAGTAACAAATAAAGGCCCTGATTCATTCATAACCTGTAAATCTATTCTATGCTATTTTATAACCCAAGCTGTGCTGAAAAGCTGTGTAATGTGACAGGCATAAGCTTATAGGAGTCCATGTTAAAATGGACAAGAAGCAAAAGTGACAGTGTGTGCTCATTTGTATGTCATTTCCCAGAATCCCTGGCAGCAGTGGAAGCCAGTGGTGGATTTCCGATTAGGTCCGTTAGGCTCGGGCCTAGGGAGGCAAAATTTGGGTCCAGCAAAAATTTCCGCCCCCGTACACAGAGGCCGCGCTCTCGGGCCTGATGGGAAGTTCCTTACCTGCAGCGGCCTTCCTGCTGCCTCCATTTTCTTTCTGCAGCGTCAAATGATGCTGCGATGGCATACGGCGTTTCGTTGCCATGGCAACGCGACATCGCGATGGCACATGACGTTGCGTTGCCATGGCAATGAGATGTCATGTGACGTCTCCAGCGTCATTTGACGCTGCGATTTCTAAGAAGACGATGGGTGGCAGCACGGAGGCGGCAGCACCAGGTAACTGCCTAGAAGCACATAGGTGGAAGCATTGTATGCTAAGAGATAATGGGGAAAGGCAGGGTTTCCAACCTATATAAGGCCGCGCTTATAGTCCCGGCGACGCCGCGTCAAAACTAATGTATTGAATCTGCGTGCGCTTATAGTAGGAGCGACGCGATGGTGCGACAGCTTGGTCACGATCGCTGGAAGTCAATTACATTAGATTTTTCAGTGACTGCAGCGTGATGTCAGCATCACCGTCGCGTCGCGTAGCAAGGACTATAAGCGCGACCTAAGACATGTGAACCTGCTCACAAGTGCTATTTGTATTTGCTGGGCACTGTGCGGTGGAGGGTTTTGGTCACTTTTTTACTCACTTATTTTGTGTCTATTTGCTTTGTGAAATTTTTTGCATTTTTACTAAACCCTTCGGAAAGTGCACATTGCTCAGAATTATGCCAATTTTGTAAAAATTTGTACGAATTTTAGCATATTTTTCCAATTTTACCTGAAATTGACTGCTTTTTGCCTGAATTTAGAGACAATGGCACTATATATTTTGCAAAACTTGCAGATGCTTGGTTTTTTTTTTGCTGAATTGTTCATAAACAAATACAGTGGCGGCCGCCTTTAGCCTCGTGCGGCCGTTTCGGCGCAACTCCGAAAACCGCGGGCAGTATTTGATGCGGTATGTTCCCGGTATTTAAAGCCGCGGCCGCGTGCATTGTATTAGCGCTGTCTCGGCATGAATGCGGCATGAACGCGGTGAAGTGCGTGGCATTCGAAAAAAATACCCAAACAAAATCGGAGATGTTGGAGAATAAAAGGGGCAGTGACAGTATGCAAATTTCACCTGGTACGTGAATTTAAGCAAATATTTTCGACATCTCTAAACTAGAGGATCACAAAAACCGCCTCCAGCCTTACACCAGTCTTAAAATACCTATACTCCCAAGAGAAATGGCAAGACAATGACATTCTGAATGCTGGCCAGTCAAGCAGATAATTGATCATCTATTTTTGATTCACAGAACTAGCAGAAACAATAGTTCCGATGCTGAGATGGGTATGACAAGCTAGGGAAGCAGGAGAAGGTAAGAGAATCTATATCTTCTATCTGACCAATAGTCATTCACTTTTATCGCACACTTCATCAGCACTTCTACAAGCTTAGGTTAAGGTGGCTGGAAAGAATGGATGGATTTTATTATAGTATTTCACTGCGACCTTGAGTAAGAGAGAATAATATTGAAGTGCAGTTCCTGCTATTCAACATTAACACCATGAGTGCTGCTCTACAGTGCCTTACTGGTCTCTCCAGCTCCAAAATATGTGAAAACACACATTTTCTACTTTATTAAAGGGATAGTTCCACGAGAGAGAAAACTAAACTAATTATGGTTATAATGGGCTAAAATTAAGCAAAATATTTCAAATCCATTTTGAAAGTTTATTCTGACCATGCTTTTAAACATTGTAACTAGAGATGGGCAATTTTTTATTGGCGGATTTGGATCCGCAGGGGGACGTCCGGTTCCTTAGGTCCGCGAATGTCAGCGGATTAATGTCAAAAAGGGCGATTCGCGTTTTGCTGATTTTTTATTGTCATTACCAATACACTCCTCGGATTCTGCAACCCGTGGACGGATTTGTAGAATCCAATATGCAGATTAATTCTTTATATATATATATATATGTAAATATATATATATATATATATGTAATGGGTTCCCCCCCCCCCCTCCCAATCGCAGATTGGCCCCTCTAGGGAAACACTACTCCGGTTACACATGGCTATAGTGTGGTACACCTGTTGGCTTACAGGACTCCTGAGTCTCCCGCTTGATGGTGTTATGGGGAAGGTCAGGACAGGCTTCTGGGGACATACCCAGTACGTACTCACGGTGACAGCGCCTCCATCTATTGCAGGCCCCAGGATATGGGGTGGAATCCCTGGAATAGAATGTCCCACTCAGGGATGAGAGATTCCAGTCTCACAACCGCTTCTTTATAATCAGGAACACTTTATTGCACCAACAGCATACACTGGAGCAGCATACACAGCAGTACAGGAACACAGGAGTTCTCCTGCAGGATGGACCTGGCCTTACACTCCCCGTCAGAGCCCTGGAAGCAGGCCTAGCTCTTCCACTACCCCCTCTCAGAGTAGTGGGAACAGTCTACCCGCCTCTCCCCTAAGGGAGGGCCCACAGATTGGCAGAGCCCTGCACAACTGGGTTTGGTGACTGAGCTCCTCTCAGGGTAGGAGCAACTGACTAAATACAGGAAATGCAGATCATTATGACAGATCCAACAAGAGCCCGCCCCTGTCCCTTATTGGACACAGGCATGATAGCACTGCTTTCTCTGCCTCACTGATCTGCAGTGAGTGGGGAGAACCCATGATTACGCCTGGCAAACGTACCCTTACTAAGTATTACTGCCAGGAGGAGAAAGAGCTATAGCCCCAAAACTACCCAGGGCTACACTCTCCCTCTGGTGGAAACCAATGGTCCCCACTTGGTCCTAAATTTGCTGGTCCATCATGTAGGCGAACAACCTGTACAAAAATACAAAATGACAAACAGATACACAGTTAATATGGTCATTACAGTGCAGGTTATACACCCACCCACCATGGAAATCTTAACAACGTAACTAGGATTACTCCCTTACTGGAGAATCCGTACTTTAATAATAATGTCTGGGGTTGGTTTCTTTAACTCCCCTTCCCTCAGGATATTTATTACTTGTACTACCATACCCTCTTAAGGTGGCCTGCGCACAGCATGGTAGACTGGGTTTAAAGCAGAAGTACCATAACACTCTGGGTGACATACTGGACACCCACAGTCAGGCCATAATTCCTGCCTGGATGCTAGTGGACTGCGAGGATCATGCCCATATACTTCCTTAAGGCATTTCCTAGAGATGTAGGCCACCTTTTCTGTCTCATTATACCAATTCTCATCTGATATTTCACGATCCCAATTTTCTATGGAACTATCAGTATCCCAATTCTCCTCCTCATCACTGTCCTCTTCACTAGAGTTAAGTTCTATCCCCTCATCAGCGGAACCCATTTCAAGCTCAATTTCTCCCTCCCATGGATGGTGGAAATAAAGTAAGACTTTTTGGTGATTCCTGACAACTCTTGCAGACACTGGAGGCACATAGGGTTTTACCCGGGCAACAGGCACAATATGAACAACATTACCCAAAGTCCCAGAATCCTGAACCAAACCCACCCCATCCCGGTAATCAGTAAGTGGCTTGGGGTCTTCCCATTTACCCAATGACCCACAGTGACTATGGCGGGGACCTGAAATAGCTGGGACATGGATAGGGGCAATGGCATGGGCAAAGTGACCCTGGGCTGGGGCCGGGGCAGCAACAGTGTCCAGGGTAAAGTCTTTCACTTTGGTTAGGTCACAGCCTACCGCAGGGAACAATGGCTTCTTGGACACAGCCTCGACAGGCTGGCGCTTCCCTCTGTCCTCCACCCTGTAAAGGTAGTGATCCATTCCTTGCCTGGAGAGGGCACTACTCACAGGAGCGGTTGAAGCATAGTCCCAGTCCGCTCCAGCGGTCGACACGGAAGTGATGTCATCAGGTGGAGACATCGCGGAATCCCGGTACAGGGCCAAGTCCCGCCCCAGAAGTACATCATCTGCAGGACAGGGTACCGGAAGCTTGACGCTGTCCTTCACGCGGAAGTAGGCGCTGGGCTGGGCCTTGTCTCCGGACTTCTCCATCGGAGCCTTTTGGGGGTAAGGAGATTGCTCACCACTCCGCTGGCTTGCGATGGAATCCTCTTCCCCCAGTCTCATCTCCGGTTGCCCCTCCGACACACTGGGAGTCACCAGCGCCTGCTGTCGGGGGACATCTGGGCTCACCCGCTCCACATCACAGGTAAGTGGCTCTCTCTTTTCTCTCTCTTAGGGGTCCACTGGTAGGCGCATCACCCCCACTGAACTGCTATCACGCTTGTCGTCCTTCTCATGGGTAGCATCAATGCAGCCCGCTTCATTTGGCGTAACAGCTGGGCTATCACCCCGGGCACAAGGGCACTCTGGATATGGGACCCCTGCTACCTCCACGGACAGGAGATTTCCTGCCATACAGTAGTGGGAACAATCACAATTAGCCATCTCAGGCGCTCTTAAAAACAGTTATCACTGCTTAGTGCATGTAAGGAATTGGGGAACACGACCTTTGCGGCGTATTCCCTCCTTACCTGCTGCAGCACGCCTCCCCGCTCTGGTTACAGAGCGTGCGCACCCGTAGCTCTTCACTTCGTGCCACGGAGCATGGCTCTGCCCCCCGGTCGCGTCGGCATTAGTATTCCTAATTGCCCACTTGTCTCCTGCAGCCTATCCTAGCCTCCGCAGAGGCCGCACCTCTGCTCCGCCTCCCTTGCTATTGGTTCCTGTTTACTTTAAAAGACTTTCACTTTTACCTTGCTGAGCATAAACCTGTGTAGCCTTGTGTTCCTGCGTTTTCTGTGCCTTGCCTTGTTCCTGTGTTTTTCTCTGCTGATTTCTTGTGTACCGACCTGGTTTGACTTTAGGACCCTCTCTGGATAACGACCCCGGCTTATCAATTGCACCCTCTCTGGATAATGACCCCGGCTTGCCTCTGACTAACCGCATCTCTCCATCCCTGACCACGACTTTCGGATATACGACCACTCTCCCGGCTCCAACCCCAGACCACGGCACAACAGACATTGACCATCCCACTGGCTCCGCCCCTGGACTCTGGCAAGTATCTCAACTAACCCGATCTCTCCAACCCAGACTCGGCTACGCTGACTATCCACTCACCAGGCATGCCTCCGCTGTTGTGGGTGCGCAGTCTTGTACTTTCCCACCTCAGTACCAGGGTTCCGCCTTATTCGTGGTGAGCGCAAGCGTTACAGTGCATAGCTCCCTTAGGGCTCTATGCAGTAAGCGCCGAAAAAGTCCTCTCGCCAAGTGTTCCTTATCGGCATGATTCTGCCGATTTTCCCTCGCCGTATGCAATAAGTGCCGAATCCCTTCCGAATCAAGCCGAAAACATTTGTTCCCACTCTGCCGATGATTTGCCGATCACACACAGGTGTATCGGCGTGCATGGCGAGGTGGTGTTAGTTTTGCCAATGAAACTTCTTGCTGAATCTGCCGAAGCAAGCATGTTTTTGATTGAGAGGCCCATTTAAAGGCAGCGTGTATTTTTATTCATTCTCTGTGTTGTTGGGAGAGAGAAAGAGACACAGAGCTGGGCGATTTACATATTTCATATTGACTAAGAGAGTTGTGTATTGTGAGAGGTTTGTCCTGTGTTGTTTTGTTAACATCTTTGTCTTGTTTTCAGTTTGTAAGTGTTCAGTGCGATTGTGTTTAAATTTCTTTTCTGTTCTTTGTGAGTGCTATAGGTAGGGCCGAAAGGCATGGGAAGAGTGATGCTGGTGTGAGTGGTACTGGTAGTCGTGTGAGTACGCGTCTGAGTGAACGTAGGATTCAGGGGAGTGCTGTTGCTGCGAGTGCGACTGGTGTTGCTGGGAGTGCGAGTGGTGTTGCTGTGAGTGCGAGTGCTGCTGGTGGCTCTGTTGCTGGTGCTGCTGTGGTGTCTGTTGCTGGTGCTGATGGGGTGTCTGTTGCTGGTGCTGCTGGGGTGTCTGGTGGTGGTGGTGCTGCTGGGGTGTCTGCTGCTGGTGCTGCTGGGGTGTCTGGTGGTGCGGTGGTTGGTGGTGGGCCGCTTTTGGAGTCTCTTCCATTGGAAGAAGGAGAGTCCAGTCAGCAGCAGCCAAGCTCTGGGGCTGCACGTGGTCAGAGGAAATGTGCGGAGCGGCCACGTAATCCTCGTTTCAATGAAGAGGAAAACAGAGTTCTTGTCACAGGGATTTTGGAGCACTATGACTCTCTGTATGGGCATTTACTAGGTAAGTCTATCTTTGCATTGATTGTTCAAAGACATGTTATCCATGTTATGTCATGTGAGATGTCTTAATTTCAAGCTATTATTCTCTAATATCTATCAATTAAAGTTTATTGTTACACACATAATCCTTCATGCTTTATAACGACCATAACAATCAGTCTAAAAAGTTTGCCAAAGTTCATACAATATTCATGCAAGCTTCCTTATATTTGTATGTTTCCACGTAAATGCTCATGTGGTACACATATTCAACCTAAACCAGCATGTTTGGTATCTCTTGGAGCAGGTAGCAGTTTAGGAAACTGCTCGTTTTTCTAATAATAATCAACGTCATATATTTTGTATGTATTTCAAGGGCGGACAAGTTCAGCATCAAAAACAGAAATGTGGGATCAAATAACATTGGCTGTGTCTGCGTGTGGGAATCATGTCAGGGACCGGGCGTATTGTCGGAAGAGATTCGATGATATCAGGGCAAACTTAAAGAAAAAATTATGGTAACATGTTATGTGTTACACTATGAGAAACTCTATCATTATAGTGAAAACAAAGTGAAAGTTCCATGGCAGTTCATAATGTCTTTCTTTATTTGTAGAACATGACATTGCCGCTCAAGGACAAAATTCACTTGACCATGAAGATGTTGACACTCCTGGATTAACCCAGCATTCAAGTCCTCCTGCTCGTGACACCTACTCAGCTATTGCAGCTTCTGAAGAACGAATCTTGGGTGAAGAAAATCGTCGCCATTCAGAAATGATGTCAGTGCTTGAAAGGATGATGTCACTGCATGAAAGGATGCATGAAAGGTCAATATCAGCAATGTCACAAATTAAAAAAGTCATCATCCAAGTTCCTAAAGAAATCCAAAATGTAAACAGGACATTACAAGCACTAGTTCTGAATGTAAGCCAAGCAAATCAGTTTCGGAGTACAGCAAGAGAACAACAATTCCACTTTAACCCATCAGAGGATGGATCTTTACATGCTGCTACTTTTTCTCCTGAGTCATCAGTTCTTCATTCCCCAGTTCTGGATGATACCGGTACAGTAGGTGCAAGTTCTGTGCAGGTCCCTGTCAACATCCAACCGCTTACATCTGTTCAAAATATGGAACCGACACCTACAAATGAGACACGCAAAAGAAAGTTAGGGCAACAATTACTAATAACCAGCTTTTGGAAGAAGATTAAAACACAAAAACAAGAAAGTGCTCCACCATCACTCTTGCAATGTTTATCAACTGTTTCACAACTGCCACAGCCCACACCCAGTGCCCCTGAACTGCCACAGCCCACACTTAGTGCCCCTGAAGTGCAACAGCCCACACTTAGTGCCACTGAAGTGCCACAGCCCACACCCAGTGCCACTGAACTGCCACTGCCCACACCCAGTGCCCCTGAAGTGCAACAGCCCACACGTAGTGCCACTGAAGTGCTACCGCCCACACCCAGTGCCACAGAACTGCCACTGCCCACACCCAGTGCCTCTGAAGTGCCACAGCCCACACCCAGTGCCACAGAACTGCCACAGGCCAGTACAAGTAGTAGAGTTAAGGCCAGAGTACTTGGCAGAGGGAAAAGGCAAACACAACAGCCAACAAGCAGTCCTGTGACTCTCTCTCAAAAGGATAAACAAAAATAAATAATCACATTCACTAAATTTGTTGCTGTACTGGTGTTGTTTACTGCAGACTATTTCATGCATAGTGTATGTATGATCATGTATAGATGCTTGATAACATTCAAGTATGTCCTTGTTCACATGAATGTTTATTATTGCTCACTGACTGAATGAAGGCATATTTTATAACATATGAATATCTATTAATCATCAGTTGATTCATGGTACAACATTATTACACACTTGGCATGTTAATGGAAGATGACATTCACTTAGCTCTTGTTCAAGATGAGATGTATGTGGGTTATTTTGGTAATATAGATAGTCATTTCATGCTAATATTATTGACATACAACTTTAAGTAAGTACCCATATAACAGCATACATTTTAATGTTATGTTTTCTGGTGTCTTAACTCTTTAAGACATTACTTACCTTAATCTTCTTTCATAGTTCATAATGTTGGCATGTGGTCATGTATGATTTTTGGTTACAATAACAGATCTGTAAACCTGTATGAATATATCTGTAGTCTCTCTGTATCTCTATCTATATATGTATACACACACACACACACACACACACACACCACACACTGTGTGTGTGTTGTGTGTGTGGTGTGTGTGTGTGTGTTTGTGTGTGTGGGTGTGTGGTTATATATATTATTAACTGATAAATATATATATATATATTATATATATTTAATATATATATATATATATAAATATATATATTCATGTACTGCACCGACACACTTTATTCGAGCAAATACCCAGTATGTACCTGGCAGATACCTGGAATCCCCGCTCCTCACCTCTGACAAGCCCGTTGCATTTGCATTCCCAGCCTGGGTTCATCCTGGCTGACGGGCGGCTGATCTGTTAATGATATGATAGGATTTAATAGCGGCAATGCTTGCGCGTGTCTACCAATGGCATAAATTCAAGAATTGCAATTCAGTATATATATATATATATATATATATATTATATAATATATATATATATATATATATATATATATATATAACTGTGCATATTGCGCCAGCGGGAATAAAATGCTTCAATCCCTGCCTGGAAAATAACCCAATGCACTCGGAGCAAAACACAGTCACAAACCTCATACACCCGGTGTATACCCGAACTTCGTGGGACTAGCCGAGCTCGAATAAAGTGTGTCGCCAGTGTAGAGGTATCAGTACCGTGTTAGCCGAGCTTCAATAATCAAAAAAATAAATAGATGATACCGTTCTGTGGCTAACAAAATGCTTTATTGTGCGAGCTTTCGAAATACACTGATCTCTTCTGTGGGCTCTCTCCATTCATTTTTTATTCACACTGATACAACATACCCACTTTTCATCACTGCTTTCAGGAACCCTTTGACACCTCCAGCATATAACACATCCACACCGGGGAAGGACCAGCACAGATAACATTCCAATAGACACTGTTTATAGTATAGCTTTTGCTTGCTTCATTCATTGTAACACTCGCGGAAGAAGAGATCAGTGTATCTCGAAAGCTCGCACAATAAAAGCATTTCGTTAGCCACAGAACGGTATCATCTATTATTTTTTTATTTATTTATATATATAATTATATATAGATAGTATTATATTATAGTTATAATATATATATAATATATATTTCATATTATCGTCTCTATCTATATACCTAAATGTTCGTGGCGCCATAATATGAGTTGATCATCCACGGGTCAACATCCTTGTTTGGGTCTTCATAAAGGTAATAACTTCTTGGACTGGGAAACGTGGGCACAAAAAGGACACATTGCTAGCAAATATGTGTAACAGTTAGGAGTGAACCCCTAATTCACTCAGCTGTATTTAACTTTGAATATGATTACAGCAAGGCCTGCTTACACACATCAATGCCTTTAGTTTAGCACTCTATATATAATATATATAATCAGAATGAACAGTACAGGCCTTCATGGCTGCAAAGAGGCCTTGAATGCTGTTAAATACAACAGCTGACTCAATTAGGCCCTCAAACATACTCACCCAGTAATGTTATAAACTGTAATGAACTGTTAAGATTATTACAACAAGGCCTGTTTGCACACAACAAGGCCTTCAAAGTAGCAAGATCTCTCTCTCTCTCTCTCTCTCTCTCTCTCTCTCTCTCTCTCTCTCT